>CM062810.1:266404740-266688795 GCA_031772625.1 Pinus tabuliformis
GGAAGTTAAAAATTCCACCAAAGTCTAAACTTTTATCATGGTTTATTCTCACTAAAAAAATTTCTACGATAGATAACTTAAATAAAATGGCCCTCTAGGTACCTTCATGGTGTGCTTTATGTCAAAATGTTGAAGAAATAGTAGCGTGCCTTTTCATATCATGTCCAACAGTATCATGTATTTGGAATATAGCTTATCAATCTCTTGATATCAGGTATATATGGAGAGGAGGATATGTAATTGATGCACGGAAGTAATGGTATCAGGAGCCCAAATCCAAAAAACTATGGAATTTTTTTAGTCTTATTTGTTGGGAAGTATGGATAGGCAAGAACAAAAAGATTTTCAAAGAGAATTTGTACAATCCTGAAAAACTAGGTGCTTTGGTACTCGCCATATATGATCTCATCCCTAAAGACCCACCCATTGGTACAATTTCGGCAATCACATTCGAGGATGTTGATCATTCAAAGCCTTGGGTATATTTTGATGGTGCGAAAAATGCAAATAGTAGTGGTGGAGGAGCCATTATGTACCTGAGTAAAAATCATTATTTCAAAATGAGTTTTGGCTTTCGGGAAAGTACAAATAACTTCGTTGAGTTATTAAGTTTGAAATTACTCCTATTGTTCACACTAGAGAAGGGATGTGGAAATCTGCAAGTATTTGGAGACTCGAAACTTGTCATTGACTAGTTCAATCGGACAACTCACTATCACACACACACACACTTAAAAATTTATTGGAAGAGACTCATATGATAAGAGGCCAATTTGATGACATTGTATGTTCACACATTTACAGGGAGAGAAACACCATTTCTAATTAGTTATCCAAGGAAAGGGCGCAGCAGGTACCAGGAACATGGATGATTCAAGAGAACAGGGGGCAGATTTCTACCAGTACTATCACCGTCCATTTTTAGATTATATTGCACAAGCAGTATGATAGCTTATAGATCCACGGGATAAATTCTGATGACAACATGCGGATATAGAGAATCTTCACATGACTTTTACTTATGATCCATCTTATATGATGTTATGTATTTAATTTTTGAATTGTTGTATAATTTGCACATACTCTTTTTTGGACAGTGCTATGCTCCATAGGAGGTACTATATGTCTGAATGTTAATATTTTGATCTCATGCTAGAAAATCAGAATTATCTGATTTTGTATCGATGGATATGCATGAATGCATCTACTACATGTAATTTTCATTTTATACTTTAATGGAAATTATGATTTTTCCTTAGGAAAATAATATACTTAAGAATATTAGATAACATGTTTCAAACAATCTATTAATTTATATATGTTTAATGTTCTACAGGGATCAACAATGAAGGAAAAGATCAATGTCGTTCTAAGAAAAGAAAAATTATAGAACATGTAAATGACGATGAATTGGTCCTTAGCTCATCTAGAGTGGTGCTAGAGGTTAATGAAAGGGGGGGGGGGGGATTTTACAAAACTATGAGGGATCTAGTGGAACGAACGTATAGACGTATTTTCCACTTACAATACAAAAATCAATCCAATGATTCTAAGAACCAAATTATATCTAAACTATAGGAAGTGTTTCCAGAGCAATGGTCAATGAGACATGTCAGACTTGCAATAGCAAAAACATAAAAAAACAAAAAAGAATCATTCAAAAGGTAATATTTCCTAATTATATAAAATGATTTTCTAGAATTATATGTAGATATTACTACAAATCATTCATTTATTAATATCAATTTTGTTATATTTAGTTTTCATATATTATTATAAAAATAGTTTATTACTTTTTTCAGGAAGATTATGAAAATCCCAAATGATCAATGCGTTGATATGCGAAACATGCCAGTATGAATGTCCAAAAACAATGTATAAGGATATGGTCAAATAAATGGACATAATTGCATCATAGGAGGATCCATCTGAACAAAAATTTGCTTCAAATATATGTAATCATGATATACCTTGTACATATAAAAATTAATTTAGCATTAAATATTAATTTTCAAGTATTTTTTTGCAAAAAAGAAAACAAGATGAAACTCATTCAGCACATAAAACAAAACGACAAGGAAGAAAAGGGTTGATTTCAAAGTTCACGAGTAATTGTTAATATTTATTTATAACAAATCAAAGTTTCATTTTTGTATATTTTAAGTTGTTTTACAGCAACCATCCATGAATGTCTTCAAATAAGTGCTAATATACAAAGAAGAGCCATAAGAAGAATTGGTTGACATTGGGTTAAATAAGGGTTGTGAGTATATGTTGGCATATCAAAAATTAATAGTGGAATTTGTAAGTATCTATGTTGTTTTACTTCTCTGAGTTTATAATTAATAGAACAAAAATAATCTTTTATATTAAATCTATGATTTATAATGGGGTTTAAAACATGCAGGAAACAAAGTATGGAACTAAATCAGTGAAAGCCTTGTTGCATTTGAAACCATGTGCACAGTTTATGAATCACTTATTTCTATGGTACATTGTTATTCGATTTACATTTATATATATATTATTTATTTCAATTTTCATTGAGATACACTCATTACATTTTATTTTTATGTTTACAGATGGAACAAGATCAAGAATATGAAAACAATCGATGCAATCAACAAAACGTTCATCCAAATAAACCTATTCATGGAAGTAGCTCGAGCACTCACAATAGTTCCAGCAAAGAATGATGATCTATTCGGATATCAATGCAACCTATTGTATTTTTTGAAACAGTTGTCTGTGAAAATCATACATTTTGTTGTTAAATATTTTTGTAATAGAACTGTGTGGTTTTAATGATTTGTCCAACGTTTCATATGGTAACTCCATCCATCATCAGGGGCTCGAGAGCTTAGTGAGTAAATGAGTGTTGAAAAGCCTATTATAGGAGAAATGAAATAGGTATTCGTTGGGTTAACGGTCAAAAAATATAATTAATAAGATAACTTAGGAACAATATTTAGAAGTTATTTAACCAAATTTGATAATTAAATAATAAGAATTAGTTAAAAGTTAATGATTGAAAACAAATTTAAATTTAAATTATTGATAATGTTGGACGGATCACAAAAACCACATAGTTTTATTCCGGAAATCTTCAACAACAATATGAATAATTGTGGAAGTCTCCAATCACTTATACCATACGTTTTGTTTCATGTAATGGGCATAGTGTCCCAATTGAAATACAAGCAGTTACCAATAACAATTTCATTTTTTATGACAAAGAGCCTCTTATTGATATATAATAAAATACATTTTAATTTATTCTATTGTGTTGTTTATTGTCGTTGTGAAATGTTACACCATTGATTAATATATGGATGATTAAATATTATAATGAAGAGATGTGAAATCTAATAATATAACAAATTCATCCAAAAATCATATACAAATGAACTAATAAAATTTTAATTTATATGAATATTGTTATAAGATATATGTCGACTTTTTGATGAATAACAGATCTAAAAAATTACAATAATTTCACTCTCACAAGTCGATGTTTCCAAACAAGAGAAAATCTCATACAAAAAATCGGTTCATCTATAACATAAAAACGCAACGGTGCGTTATTTTATATAAAAGCACCGTGACGACATCTTTTTTCATGGTCGGTGTCTTTCCAGAAAACAAAAGTACCAGGGTGTTTACTTCTTCGAGCACTGGTATTGTTTGAGATTAACGCCCTAGTGCATTGTAATTCTTAACGCATTAGTGCTTTCATAGAACTAACACCCTCGTCCTACAAAATATTATTTCTATCCCAGTGCATTGTGAAAACTAACAGCATCGGTCCTTTTATTTGACTAATGCAATGAGGCGTTTGTACAAATGATACGCATCGGTGCTGCAAGTTTTTAAAAAAGCACCGGCTCAACAATTTTTTCTCAACAGAATGTAAAGGCGATCTGAATTATATGGGGTGTCTCTTGGGTGTGTTGAATAAAGATTGACAGCTTGATTCTGACAATGGATAATAGAGAGGCAGTGGTAGCAAATCCCAATTATTGCAGACAACATATAGAATATCAAAGATAGTTATATAGATAGTGTTATATCTGTCAAGGATTTAGCCAATTAAAATAGTTATTTTACCAATAATTGTGTAATACAATTTTAAAAACAGAGTTATGGGAGAGACAAACAAAAAAATTTGACAATAACTTTATTATTGCGATGTGTTTTTCTCCAAGTGGGTTTTCTCAGAGTAAATTTTTTATTATCTTTGTGCATTGTGCTCCAAGTGGGTTTTCTCAGAGTAAATCTTTTATTATCTTTGTGCATTGTGATCTCTATCGTCTTTGTGCAGTTATGGTTGAATTTTTAAAAACGGTAATTGCTTAATGATAAACTAGAAGTGCTAACAGAATATGTACATCATTAGAAGTAATTATCAGTTTTCAAAAATGTGTGCTTGTATCTATTGTACTTGAAAAATCAACATGGTATTAGAGCTTTGGTGAAGGAAAAGACATTGAGATCACTCTTGAAGAAACCTGCATCTGAAATCTGATTGTTTATCTATAACCATGGGTTCTCTATGGAGTCAGAAAACAAGTTGGATGGAGCTACAAAATTTTAGGGCTTAGAAGACAAGAATTGACCTCATTCTTGAAAAGAATTATGTTTTGGATATTGTGAAGAACAAGGTTACTAAACCTTCAAATAATAAAGGGAAAGAAAAATAGAAGAAGGATGACGTCACATCCATGAGTCTCATTGTGGTTTCTATCATAGATCATTTGATTTCAAATGTCTCAAATCTTGACACTTCAAAGAAGATATATGATGCCCTAATTGGATTATACCCCATCAATAACATTAGTCAAGTAATGAATTTGAAAAATGAACTTTTTAATGTTAAAATAACCAAAAATGATATTGTGACCTTATATTTCATAAGAATCTCTTAATTAAGAGATCAACTTTAAGTCATTAATGAAATTATTTCTAATAAAAAATGTGTGACTACAACATTTAATGATTTACCTAACTCATAAGACTCATTAGCATCTAGTAGAGAAAAGATTGATCTATGGACCTCATGTACTCAAGAAGAATCTCGACTTATGTTTTCTCTAATCAAGGAAAGCACTTATTCAAGTAATCTAACAAATTCTCCTTCAAATAAGTTGAAAGGATTGTTTCTTTAGAATATTGTTGATATTTGTTTGACTTTAGGCTACATTACATTTATGGAAATAGTGTGAACGAGAACTCGAGCAAATTATTATTTTAGTTTTAGACAATATCCAGTGAATTCTTGCCCGTTAATTCAGCTATGCGGATTTTGATATTCTCCATCTCTTGCATCCAAAGTCCAAATAATAACAAATTAAGAAAATATGATATTCAACAAACATATTACATAGTTAATATACTGAACCTTTAATCGTATCAAACACGTATCACTAATAGCAAACCAAAGATTATTACCTTTAATCGTATCAAACATGTATCATTAATAGCAATATAAGAGACCTCTATATTTGGGTATCTGTTGACACCTAATCCTCATGATTAGGTGAATTTATGTAAATAATTAAATTAGGAATGTGAACATTCATCAGGAGATGAACTGACAGTCACTCCCTATTGTATATAACAAAGACCTACCTGATGGAATGATACACGAATCAGCTTTTTGTGTTGTGGAGTTACTGCCTGGCTTGACATGGTATCAGAGCCAGCTCCTTTTTTTAGCTCTTATGCTCCTGTAACTCCTCTGTCTACCATATTCCTTTTCAACGTTCTCTGTTCTGCCATAAACGCGTTGCCTCTGCCATATTCCTTTTCAGCGCTCCTTGTTCTGCCATAAACGCGCTGCCTCTGCCATATTCCGTCTGACCTGAGTTACATACGCTCCATGAAATTTCACTCAGTATTTCCGCCTCCTATTCTCAATGGGCGCAGGAGGTCCCACTGTCACTGTCACTATGTGCCAGTCTGCCAGTTGAATGCTCCAAACTCGATTGTGATTTTGTGAGTTAAGTTGGGGGTGAGGATTTCAATAAACATTACCGTCACATGCAGGCGTAGCAAGCGATCTGCATTTAACAATGCGAGTTAAGTTCGCGGATGAGGGTTTCAATAAGAAATATACATTTAAGAGTGCAATTTTTATGAAAAAAAATTGTCGCCGACTCTTCTCTCTGTAATGCCAAATTGATAGGGAAAATTTCGATGAAATTTCAATAAACATTTTCGCCGACTCTGCTCTCTGGTGGCCTATGCGTGGCTTCATCAATTATTGCAAGAAACCGAGTTTCATATGTTTGAATGCTGGACGCTTCTGTTGTTTCATATGTTTGAACGTTGGACGCTCTGTTGCTTGATTTCTTGCTACTACAGATCCATTCATTGTTGTGGATGCCAAGGACGCTGCTGAATTCCAGCTATATTTTTTTGAACGATTGGCCCGGATTCAATGTTGTTACTGCTTTTTTGTGAGAAGATGGAACGTTGGAACGTTGTCCTGTTTTGTTAATAGTTGAACGATTGGCCCGGATTCACTGTTGTTACTGTGTTTTTTGTGAGAATATGGAACGCTGGAACGTTGTCCTATTTTGTTAATAGTTGAATGTTGGTCATGGTATATCCTTTCAAATAGTTGAACGCTGGTCTGACTGTTCTAATAGTTGAACGCTGGTCATGGTATATTCCTTCAAATAGTTGAACGTTGGACTAATATCCTTTCAAATAGTTGAAAGCATACATTTGAACGCTGATAACAAATTTGTGGCAGAATGTTTGGTGAAGGCAGAACATCCATGATGCGTTGAGCCCTTTTAAAAGAGGTCGTATGCTATGAAGAATTGGCTTTGCATGCTGCGTATGCATTGAATGTTTTTTTTATTGGTAGTCGTGTATGTTTTGAAGGTCATTTTTTCTCTATGTATTGAAGTTGTGATGGCTGTGATTCAATGGGTACATGAAAACCTTGTGTTAGAAGTTTTAGTGGATGATAATGCCCTTTGAGAATGCCCTTTTGAGTATCCATGGTAGGAATAGTTCTCAGTGGCAAGGAGAACTATCCTGAATGGTCCCGGATGATAAAACACACCCTTGTCTTCAATGAGTTGTGGAAAGGAGTGTGTGTCGGAGAAGGAGACAATGACCTAGTACAGCCTACCTCAGACAAAGAGCTCGTCATTTGGGAAAACAAGAACAACAAAGCTTATGCATTAATCGCAGCATCTGTAAATGAAGAGGTGAGTCACCATATTTCGTCATATTCAACTGCCTTTGAAGCTTTACAAAAGCTGAAAGAACTCTATGACTCACATTCTGCACTTGAAGTTGTTCAACTCGTGATTAAACTCTTCACTCTTGAACTGCAAAATAATGATCCTCTTGCTCTTACATCTGAAGTAAAGTCTATAATGCATGATATCAAATCCACTAAGGTTGAATTAGATATTCCTCTTATCTCTTTTCTCAAGGCACTTTATCCTACTTACTCCAATTATCTTGAGTCATTGCAAGCAAATGGAAATCTCAAAGATATAACCTTTGACTCTCTTGTGAAAAAGTTTGTTGAAAGAGAGAAAGCTTTTGGAAAGAAGATAGCCCCTGAATCTTCTGAAGAGACTGTGTGCCTTGCTCATAAAGAAAAGCATCCTGCTCAAGATTCTACAAGAGGAAGAGGTGGACGAAGAGAAAGAGGAAGATATTTCAGAGGCAGGGGGGCAGACATTCTCAAGGAGAGAAGGTAGATCTGCACTGCATTCGCTGCAAAAGAAATGGATCACATGATGCCTCTACATGCAAGCTACCATGGGACAAAATTGAGCAGAAAAGAAACCAACAGAAAGGTAAAACTGATGATACAGACAAAGGTAAAGCACCTGAATCCGCTCACTATGTTGAGGCACAATGTAACATTGGAGTAAATGAAGATGTGTTTAATGCTTCACTTGCTTCATGGAAAAATGATTGGTTGCTTGATTCAGGAGCAACCTGCCACATGTCTCATAGAAAATATTTTTTTGAAGATTTCACTAACAATTTTGATGGAGCAGTGTACTTTGCAGATCAATCAAAAATCAAGCCATCAGGGCTTGGCACAATCAGGCTTAAACTGCCTGGTCTTTTAGACTTTCTTCTGCATCATGTTCTATATCTCCCACAGCTCAAGAGAAACTTGTTTTCCTTGGTCCACATCCTCCAGCAAGGTCACTCCATTCATATGTTTTATGGAAAGCTTGAGGTAAGAAAAGCATCTGACCACTCACTTGTCATGAGCGGAATAGAAGAAGAAAGGCTTATCAAGCTGCAAGGAACCTCTGCTCATGCACAACATTTCTCATACAATGCTCATCATGAAGAAGGTACACTTCCATCAAGTTTATTATGGCATGCTAGATTTGGACATTTGAACTATGACAGTCTCCGCTTGTTGAAGAAAAATGGTGTTGCTGGTTTGCCTACAATTCCTAGAAAACTTAAGCAATGTGATGCTTGCATTCTAGGAAAGCATAGCAAACAGTCTTTTCATGATTCACATTCAAGAGCACATAGAAAACTTGAACTCATTCATTCAGATTTATGTGGTCCAATGCCTGTTCCTTCTGCAAATGGAAATAAATATATCATGACATTTATTGATGACTACACCAAAATGTGTTGGGTTTACTTATTGAAGAACAAATCTGATGCTTTTCAAACATTCAAGAATTTTCATAAATGGATTGAAAATGATGCACAATCTCATATTGGGTCTATTCACACTAATAATGGAAAAGAATACACATCAAATGAATTTGAAAACTATCTTCGCCAACATGGGATCAAACATCAAACAATTGTGCCTTATAATCCCCAACAGAATGGTGTAGCTGAAAGAATGAATAGAACAATCTTAAATATGGTACGATCCATGCACTTCTTCAAAAATGTAAAGATAATGTTTTGGGCTGATGTTGTTCTATGTGCTACATATATAAAGAATAGATGTCCATCTAATGCTATAAGAAACAAGACTCCTTATGAAATTTGGTATGGACATGTTCCTTCGGTAAAACATCTCAGGGTCTTTGGTTCCACCTGTTATGCTTTGATACCAGAGGTACATAGAAACAAACTTGGTGCTAGAAGTCGTAAGTGTATCTTCCTGGGGTATTCAAACACCTCCAAAGCATACCGCCTCTATGATGAAGTAAATAAGAAGTTTGTTGTTGTTAGGGTCCCACCCTAACCCCCTTATTTACGTCATGGGATCACGTCATAGTCAAGAGTCAATAAAGCCCATATTAATAATTGTAAGTGGTTAACCCGCAATTAATGACGGGACCACAGTTAGTTGCAAATGGGCGGTAGTATTAGTTAGATGGTAAATGGGCGGTAGTATTAGATAGATGGTATTAATAAAATCCACGATATTGGCTCGTGGTATTGCATGTATGAGTCATATATAAAGGATAGAGACTCCCTGCGAGGAGCATTGTGTCTTGTTTTGTAATCGAGCTCTGCTCTATTGGAGGTTGCCCCCTCGAAGAGGGCTGTGAACATTTCTCTCTGGATAATAAAATCATTGCTATTCTGTGCTCTGGGTATATTTTCTTCGCATATTTTGTGTTCTCAGTATCTTTTCTTCGCAAATTCTATGTTTGGGTATCGCTTTGCAGGTTAAGAGCATAACAAGTGGTATCAGAGCACTTTCCAGGGCTCGGTGGGATCTCCAAATTTTAGCAAAATTTTTTTAGGCTAGAGACGTGTTCCGGCGTCTTTAAACCACGGGATCTGTCGTTAAGCGCATAAACCTGCGGATTTGGGGAGGCATGCACGCAGGAAATACAAGAGGTGGTCACATCTGTTGGACTCCCTTGTAACCCCTATGGGTACCCCTTCGAGTAGTAGCGCATTAGACAAAACCGCGCACGGACTGTCTTCCACGTACCCTCTGGGTATATAGGAAGCCCCTTAGCTCCCTTGAAACCTCGCCATAGATAAAACTTCGGCCGTCTTGTGGCTACAGTACACCGAGAACAGCACTCGGAGAGATTACTCGCCCGTATGATAAGGTAGTCGGGTTGTACGGCTAAGGGTACGGTCGATCCTCCTTAGTTAGAGCCCTGAAACATTGGGCCGAGTACTACTGTCAGACCCTTATGTATATTGCGATCTGTAGCACCTGACACTCCCCAAGACCATAGTTCCCTTTCTCTCGAGGGATCACACATCATCTATTCCAGATCAGCAGCAACAGTTGTTCCACCATTCAGATCTCTCAGATCCACCAGATCGGATATACCAGATCAGCAGCAGCAGTTGTTCCACCATTCAGATCTCCCAGATTCGCCAGATCGGAGTAGTTGGAAAGGGTTCCTGTACCTGGATATAATTTTCGCAGGACTTTTGGTGGCATTGACATTTTGAGGATTTGGCGACTGCAGTATTGATCAGGAAGGAGTAAAACTCCGTTAGGAGTTTTCTAAAAAAAAAAAAAAAAAAAAATCTAAGATCTTCCAGGGCGCTTATTGGTGACCTAGCCCATCAGAATCAGGACGACGAGCTGAGCAAGGTGGTACCATTCAATTCTTAGTAAAAAAAATTTCGGCGGTCCCAAATTTTTGTCAGACGGGTGTATGGTAGAAACTCGCGCTCAAGCAATGGCCAATGAAAGGATAGAAAAAATCGAAGAAGATGTGCACTCCCTCCACTCTGCGGTGGAAAGGATCGAAAATCATCTTAAAGGATTAGATTGCCTACTACAGGACAAGGGCAAGGAGCCAGCCCACGAGGAGGCGTATAAGGGTCATGAATACCATGAGGGGGAGTCTAGCCACTCTCCTCACGTCTGGCACACCCATCCACCACCCAATCAGAGACCTCCAAAGTTGGATATGCATAAATTTGACGGTTCTCACACGTCCGCATGGCTAGCACAAATGGAGCAGTATTTTCAATTGAATCATATCATAGATGAGGGGACTAAGCTTATGGTGGGCACCATGTACTTGGACAGTGAACGATGGCAATGGAAGGAATGGTATCAGCGTTGCAATGGACAATTTCAAAATTGGGGCCAATTTACCAAAGCTCTTCGAAATCGCGTTGAACAGGAAGACTCTTTTTTGGGGCGTCTCACTAAGCTCCGACAGACGGGTACAGTGGATGAATATATTACCGCTTTTGAAGCCTTAGCCTTCCGCACTAAGGGTCTCACAGATGAATTCTACATGGAATGCTTTATCAGCGGTCTTAAAGAAGCCATCAAAGCTCAGGTTCTACTCCACCACCCCCCCACATGGAACGAGGCTTGCCAGGTAGCCCGTAAGGTGGAACGGGCATTAACAGCTCAATCCAGCCGCCCCAACTTTACCGCTAAAGGTCGTCCCTCACAGGCTCCCAATATGACCCAAACACTTAAGATTCAAAAGGTGTCACCTGCAGAAATGGCCGAAAGAAGGAAGCAAGGACTATGTTACTACTGTGATGAAAAATATTCCCCGGGTCATAAATGCAAAGAGCACAAGTTTTTTCAAATAGATGCCACTGACTACAGCTCCACCGAGGAAGATCCACCACTTGAGGAACCAGAGGCGACCGAAGAAGATAACCAACAGGAGATGGTATCTGATGAACCAATGATTTCGCTACATGCATTGGCAGGAATTTCTTCACCTCAAACTCTCAAAATCAGGGGTTTTCTTAAACATCGGCCAGTGATAGTTTTGATTGATAGTGGAAGTACCCATAATTTCATCCACCAAAAGATCGCTGAAGCAGCACATTGTTATGTCCGAGCAGTTTCTAACTTCCAAGTCCATATTGCAAATGGAGGCACAATGAAATGTGAAGGTCGTTGTGAAAATGTCAAAATTCAAATGGGGGATTATCAATTGAAAACCCACATGTTTGCAATACACATGGGGGGTTGCGACATTGTCCTAGGTGCGGAATGGCTCCGCACTCTTGGGCCAATCACAATGGATTTCCAGGAGTTATATATGAGTTTTAAGCAGAACGACTACACACATACCCTCCGTGGGCTACAAGCGGGAGCCCCTTCTATCATAAGCTCGCATCGTATGGAAAAATTGTTAAAAAAGGGCCATCATGGAGTAGTAGCTCAATTTAATGCCATCCAGGTAGTAGATACCATGTCTTCGCCAATTCATCCTGAGATGCAACAGATTTTGAATAAACATCGGACGGTCTTTGACAAACCTCATGAACTTCCACCCTCGCGAGGGGAACATGATCATAGCATCACATTGGTCCCAGGGGCCCAACCCCCAAATGTGCGGCCATACAGACATCCGTTCACCCAAAAGAATGAAATAGAAAAAATCATCAAGGAATTGTTGGAAGCAGGTGTCATTCGTCCTAGTATTAGTCCTTACTCATCTCCAGTCGTCATGGTCCTCAAGAAAGATGGGGAGTGGCGGATGTGTCCAGACTTCAGGGCCCTCAATAAATTAACAGTCAAAGATAAATTTCCCATCCCAGTGGTTGACGATTTGCTGGACGAACTCAATGGGGCTCAATTCTTCACTAAATTGGATCTTCGCTCAGGCTACCACCAAATTCGCATGAAGGAAGTTGACATTCCCAAGACAGCTTTCAGAACTCATGAAGGCCATTATGAGTTCTTGGTCATGCCATTTGGTCTCTGTAATGCCCCCTCTACTTTTCAGAGCCTTATGAATCACCTCCTCAGACCATATCTCAGAAAATTTGTCCTGGTCTTCTTCAATGACATCCTCATCTATAGTGGCACTTGGGCGGCACATCTTAAGCATGTAGATATCCTCTTGCAACTGCTCCGCAAGCATAAAACTATTTGTCAAAATGTCTAAGTGTGCGTTTGGCATGGAAGAAGTTGAGTATTTAGGCCACATTGTGGGCCGTGAAGGTGTCAAGGTTGATCCCAAAAAGATCCAGGCAATGCAAGAATGGCCTCAACCTAAGACCTTGAAAAGCTTGAGAGGATTTTTGGGTCTCACAGGCTATTATCGTAAATTTGTCCGCAACTATGGCCGCATAGCGAAGCCCCTGACGCAACTTCTCAAGAAAAATTCCTTCTTCTGGAACGAAGAAGCACAACAGGCATTTACCGCTCTCAAAACCGCCATGTGTTCCACTCCGGTCTTAGCACTACCGGACTTCACCAAAACATTTGTCATTGAATCTGATGCTTCAGGAACAGGTATTGGAGCAGTCTTAATGCAGGAAGGGCGACCATTGGCCTTCACCAGCCAACAACTAAGTGGGAAGAACTTGGGCCAATCTACCTATGAGAAGGAAATGATGGCCATCTTACATGCAGTTGAGACCTGGCGACCTTACTTGTTGGGGCGACGTTTCCAAATCTGCACAGATCATCACAGTCTTAAATATTTTTTGGAGCAACGCCTATCTTCCCCCCAACAAAATAAATGGTTAGCCAAAATGCTGGGTTATGATTATGAGATCATTTACAAGAAAGGGAAAGACAACAGGGTAGCAGATGCATTGTCACGCCAATTTGAGGAGGAAAGTACTCTGCTCGCAATATCCCTCCCCATTCCAGACTGGATTGAAGAGGCTCGCGGGGAATGGTTTTCACATCCTGAGCTCTCCCAACTCATTTCTCAATTACAGGCAGATCCTAATTCCAGCAAGGGCTACTCGTGGCAGAATGATATTCTTCGCTACAAGGACAGAGTCGTCATATCACCAACATCCACCCTCAAAAGTCGCATTTTGGCAGAATTGCACTCCTCTCCCACTCGCACCAGAAGATCATTTTTTTGGACCGGCATGAAACAGGACATCCTTACTTTTGTAGCAGAATGTGACGTCTGTCAACGCCACAAGGGGGAAACCGTCAACACACCAGGCACATTACAACCATTGCCCATTCCGGCGTCAATTTGGATGGAGGTCTCCATGGATTTCATTACAGGTCTTCCAAAGTCTGGGAACAAATCAGTCATCATGGTGGTTGTGGACCGACTATCGAAGTATGCTCATTTCTGCGCTCTACCCCAACCATTCACACCTACTTTGGTTGCTCAAACTTTCATGGATCAAATCTTCAAATTGCATGGCATTCCCACTTCGATTGTGTCCGACCGCGACCCAATCTTCACCAGTAATTTTTGGCAGGAGCTCTTCAGAATACAAGGCACTCAACTCAAACTCAGTACTTCATATCATCCGCAAACAGATGGTCAAACCGAAGCCGTCAACAAATGTCTAGAAACCTACCTTAAGTGTTTCACTTCAGAAAAACAACACCTTTGGGCTCAGTGGTTACCTCTGGCGGAATGGTGGTATAACACCAACTATCATGCCACCACCAAAATGACTCCCTATGAAGCAGTCTATGGATAACTTCCGCCGTCCCCTACTTCTTATCTCACGGGGTGCTCCAAAGTACAAGCAATGGATCAACTCTTACAACACCGTGCAACCATGCTGGCCCACTTGCGCGAGAATCTTCATCAAGCTCAGAACCGTATGAAGCAACAGGCTGACCAACATCGCTCAGAGCGCCAATTTCAAGAAGGGGATCAGGTCTTTTTGAAGCTGCAACCATATAAGCAAACATCACTCAAAGACAAGGGCTGTCAAAAGCTCTCTCCAAAATTCTACGGACCATATCAAGTACTTCAGCGCATTGGAGAAGTGGCTTACAAGCTGGCTTTGCTACCTACAGCAAAAATCCACCCAGTTTTCCATGTATCGTGCCTCAAGAAAGTGATTGGGAACAATTGCCGAGTTCAAACCAGTCTACCTGAATTGGATGAAGAAGGATCAATCTGGCTTCAACCTGAACAGGTTCTAGACACATGAAACAAGCACCTGCGTGGCCGCGTGATTAAGGAGGTCCTAGTCAAATGGAAAGACACCTCGCCGGAAGATGCAACTTGGGAACCAGCCACTATTCTTCAGCAGTTTCCGCAGCTTCAGCCTTGAGGACAAGGCTAGTCTTAAGGGGGAGGGCATGTTAGGGTCCCACCCTAACCCCCTTATTTACGTCATGGGATCACATCATAGTCAAGAGTCAATAAAGCCCATATTAATAATTGTAAGTGGTTAACCCGCAATTAATGACGGGACCACAGTTAGTTGCAAATGGGCGGTAGTATTAGTTAGATGGTAAATGGGCGGTAGTATTAGATAGATGGTATTAATAAAATCCATGATATTGGCTCGTGGTATTGCATGTATGAGTCATATATAAAGGATAGAGACTCCCTGCGAGGAGCATTGTGTCTTGTTTTGTAATCGAGCTCTGCTCTATTGGAGGTTGCCCCCTCGAAGAGGCCTGTGAACATTTCTCTCTAGATAATAAAATCATTGCTATTCTGTGCTCTGGGTATATTTTCTTCGCATATTTTGTGTTCTCGGTATCTTTTCTTCGCAAATTCTATGTTTGGGTATCGCTTTGCAGGTTAAGAGCATAACAGTTGTATCTAGAGATGTAATTTTCCTTGAATCATCCAAAACTGACAATGTTGTTGAGCGGCAACTTGATCGCTTGGATAGATTTGCAAAAGCAAAATCATTTCAAGAATTTGATAATCAGATTCCACATCTTGCAGGGGGGATTCCTATTCTAGATCAACATGTGGAATCTTCTTCTGAAGAACACTCTCCCCCGCATGAAACTCCAACAACAGATGATGCTTTAAGTGATGTAATTGATAGAATTGGGAGACTCAATCGTGATTCAGTCCCAACTCAATCAACAGAGCAGCCTGGACCATCCCAGAAAGGTCCCCCAAAGTGGTTGACAAAGACACTTGAAAGTGTTCATCATGATGAAGTTGGAAAGACATGAACCAGAAATTCAAATCGGCAAAATGGAGGTGATGTAGATGACTCTAATTCACCTGTTGATATGGATGTTTCTTATGATTGTGAATTGAACTTGTCTACAGATTTTGAACCAACTTCCTCCAAAGAAGCTGCTTCTCATGATGAATGGAAAGAAACGATGCAAAAGGATTATGATGCCCTCATAAAGAACGGCACTTGGAAGTTGGTTGATCCTCCATTAGGAACCAAACCAATTGGCTGCAAGTGGGTCTACAAGAACAAGTATAAAGTTGATGGCTCACTTGACAAGCACAAAGCTACGCTTGTGGCAAAAGGTTTTGCACAGAAGGAAGGGGTCGATTATGAGGAGACTTTTGCCCCCACAGCAAAATGGGCTACCATCCGGACACTCTTTGCACTAGCAGCTCAGAACGGTTGGAAAGTCCATCAAATGGATGTAAAAACTGCTTTCTTGAATGGAGATCTAAAAGAGAATGTTTTTATGTCCTAGCCTGAAGGATTTGTTGTGAAAGGACATGAACATAAAGTATGCAAACTTGTGAAGTCCTTGTATGGCCTTAAACAAGCACCGTGAGCCCGGTATGAAAAACTAACTGAGCATCTTCTGAAACTCAATTTCAATCATTTTGATCTTGATGATGTAACTTTATTTGTCAAGAAAGTTGGCAAAACAGTTGTATATCTTGTGGTATATGTAGATGATCTTTTAATGACAGGGAACAATGAAAGCTACATTGCATCCATAAAGAAGGAATTGGGAAAAAGTTTTGAAATGACGGATTTGGGCTATGTTCATTACTATCTTGGCATTGAAGTAACCCAACATCCAAAGTCCATATTTCTTTCTCAAAAGAAATACATTGGAGATTTGTTGAATAGGTTTGGCATGACAGAGTGTAATCCTCTTACTACTCCAATGGAACAAAACTTGAAGCACACATCTATTGAAGGAAAGGAATTTGAGGATGCAACAAAGTATAGACGGCTTGTAGGAAGTCTCAACTACCTAACTACTACCAGACCAGACATTTCATTTGACGTTGGAATCCTCTCCAGCTTTATGAAAAAGCCTTGTGAGGGACATTGGTCTGCTGCAAAAAGAGTTCTAAAGTACTTGAAGGGAACTCAAGACTTTCTAATCAAGTACACACAGGTGGATGACTTTAGCTTGATCGGATACTCTGATTCAGACTTCGATGGAGACAAAGAAACTGGGGTATCTACTTCAGGATATGCTATGAGTCTTGGATCAGGAGCTGTCTCCTAGAGATCACACAAATAATCAGTTCCAGCAGATTCCACAACAGAAGTAGAATACGTGGCAGCAGCTGAAGCAACAAAAGAAATTGTGTGGCTCAAGAAAATTCTTGAAGATTTGCAGGTAAAACAAGTACAATCAACTCCACTCATGATTGACAACACCTCTGCAATAAAGTTGGCCAAGAACCCAAAGTTCCATGATCGAACAAAGCACATCAATACTAAATATCATCTAATCCGACATCATGTTGAGGCCAAAACAATCCATCTCCGTCATTGTTCCACAAATGAGAAAATTGCAGACATCTTCACCAAAGCGCTTGGAAGAGAAAAGCTTGAAAGATTCAGAACGATGCTTGGACTCACCAACATCCCTTCAGATTAAGGGGGGGAATGTTGACACCTAATCCTCATGATTGGGTGAATTTATGTAAATAATTAAATTAGGAATGTGAACAGTCATCAGGAGATGAACTAAACAGTCACTCCCTATTGTATATAACAAAGACCTACCTGATGGAATAATACACGAATCAGTTTTTTGTGTTGTGGAGTTACTGCCTAGACTGACAGTATCCGTTAAATGTCCAGAAGCCGTATATGTATATATCTTAACACAGTATGCAACTACCCCCTTAGAAGGACAGTAAACTTATTATTTGAATGAGAAGAAGAAAAAAAAGGTATATTGACCAAGGTTTTTCTAAGTTGATTCTCAAGGTTAGTAGTGATATTTGATAAAGTGATTTAAGGAGGAACTTACAGATTTCTAATGATGATAATTAATGATCAATTTGTAACCACAACCAATTGGAAGGAGATGAATAAAAAATAGTTATAGGACACTTAAAGTGAACGAGTAGAGGCTTCATAAATGAGTGTAAGTAGTCAACAAGAAGTAATAGTCTATCCTAGAATAGGATGGAAGAGTTTGGATTTAGGGGAGAATCATGGTTAAATAACTTAGCACTCTTGAGGCATCTATAAGAAAATGGTTTAGAAATCATACAAGTATTTATATATAAGAACATGATAGGAATCACTATAAACTCTAAATGAGAACAATCCCTATTTGGGAGTAAATATTATCAATCAACCAATGAAGATGTGATAATGATGAAGGTCAGTCTAAGGAATTGTAGGAAGAATGGGAACATTAGATTACAGTCGTAATAAACCCATGAATGTATGTATGATCGGAATAAATAAGAGAAAAATAGAAATTTGGAATATTTTGCAAGAGGAAAAATGCAAAATGCCTTAGCATAACAGTAGTATTTTCATGGTAAATCCAAGATTAGTAATAGTTGATCATGGTGCTAATGTGAATAAAAACAATATAAAATCTTAGGATTAATGGAGTAGATAATTAAAGCTCATATTGTTCTTTGAATGTATAACATTTAAACTGTGAAGGGAACTGTGAAAATGTAATAATGTCTAGGGATAATTTATGTGACAATACTAAGGGTTTTCTCTCTCAAGTGGAAAATCCTCTTAAAGATATTAATGAGTGGATTGAGCAACATGATTAGTAAGGGTCATAGTGATGGTCTGTATAATTTAAAATTTTCAAGATAGGGACTTGTGAATTCTTGTAATTGGTGAGGAATGACAAGTGATAAATTGGTAAAATCTCTAAAGATTTAGATAACCAAGGATAAAAATTATCTATCTTTTGGCAAAAGGAAATAAACTATGATGATTAATGAGAAAAACCCTAGCATGAAGTGTGAGAAGGAAGGACAAGGAAAATTTTGTAACAAGGCCTTGGGAATAATTATGCACAGATTGACAAAAGCAATGTATAAACTAATAAGAGGTGAATGTGACTAATCTACACTCATTATTTCATGAGTGGATTGATGATACATTGGTACTTCATATAAAACAACTTACTGAGTTTGTGCCATTAGTATTGAAAGAAGTCATTACTAAGCACACCAAGCATATAAAACCTTTTGGTGGATGATAATTGTGGTAGGGGTTCAAGTGCTTCAAATTCTAAACCAAAGATAGTATTCACAAGCCAAAAGTGAAAGGGAATAATCTCTATCCCAACTTGAAGAAGGATGAATCTACAATAAAAGAGATCAAATGATATTGATATGGGAAATTGATGAGATAAGAAAATGTTTTTGAGGATGAACAATGATAATTGCCAAGTGATGAATAAATCATCATGGATCAATGAGCCCTTTTTATAAGTGAAGTAAACATGATGACCTAGTGTTTATGTGTTATTGGATATAGTGGAATTGGAATGGGTGAGAAAAAGATGTAAAAATCAATGGATTTTAATAATTCAAGAAAAGTCATTGTAAGGCCAGTAATATTGTAATGAAGAATTCCACTAAATTTCCCTAGGCAAGAAAGAACACATGATTAGAGATTCAAGGCAAAAATGATAAGGTTTACGTAAAAGTTTAATTGTGTACTTAATTAAGGAAAATACATGAAAATCTGAGCATACTAATGAGACAACTATCCCTACCAAGTAAATTTTCAACTTCCTTGTTGAAAGAAATAAGAAGTGATAATCTAGCCCTAACTAACAGACATAACTAAAATAGATCTTAGATGGACGTTAAATGATATTTTTGCATTAAACTAAATATATGATATGCATTGTTTATACATGTTAATGAATTTTATTGATGAACCATGATAAGAATTCTTATGGTTTTGTTTCTCTCCATGTGATATGTGTTAAGATGATTATCATATTTATAATATTAAGCTATGTTGTTATATTAACATGTGGTTCTATTAATGATGTTGGTGTGATGTTATATCTTTGATAAAAATATGTTAATATTATATTGATATGGTGGAATTTCATGATTTTATGGCATGTGGTAATTGTATATGTTTTTAATGATGAGACGTATAATGATGACATTCATGAACATGCAATTCCTTACTATTTAAGATGTTTGGATAACAATGACGTCGTATGTAATAGTTGGCATGTGGATTATTTTTTATGAGATGATTATGTTATGATTATAGTCAATGCATTGGTTGCATGTTGTGAGGCAGTGATTGATAGGAAATCCACTCATGGGCCGAGAAAGCTAGTTTATATGATGACCTTGTGGGAGCCCATACCTATGAGGGAGAATATGTAACACCTTGTGGGTTGGGGAAAAACTCAATCAACTACTTATGCCAATATTTATTTTTCCTTTTATAACTCTCGATGGGTTATGGGACCATCTTGAGAAGACTAGTTGTTTGTTGACGTTTCAGAATGGAATGCTCTATACACCAACACTTTGAACCTCTCGGAGGTTTACAAGAGGTAATAGGAGCAGTCGCCTTGTTTCTTTAAGCCGCATGATCAAAGTAGGGTCAATGCCAAGATTTACGCAACCCAAACCTATCACCACTAAGAAGAGTGTTGTCGCTTGCAAGGAAGAGTCTTGGAGCAACTATCTCATTTATGAAACAAATAACAACCCACTAAACTAACTCTAAAATTAAATGCAAATTTGAATACAATGTAGCGAACGAGTGATATCTCTAAGGTATGGACCTTGGATCACTGTAGGGCCTGAGTTGCTATAAGTTCAAAAGAAGGCAGCAAACTAGTTAGAACTTAGTCTAAAATGCCTAAATTTCTATAGAGCATAAGCTACGTAAGAACTGTAAAAAGAAGAAAGGAGATTGGCTACAAATCTTGTACATAAACAATTAAGTAAACAATATCCCTCCTAAAATATCAAACATTAAATACATATGTGAATGAGTGAAGGCATATTATTACGCTTAATGTTACTTTATTTGTTGCTTGATTGTGAATAAAACTTTATTATACAACCATTAGATATGATGAAATAGAGTTAATTGCCCCTTCATTAATGCAATTTTAGTTGAACAAAACAAACACAAGGAGGCTTGTAACTATGACTTATGGATGACATGACCAACAACTTTACCATTAGTCCATAGACATGACTTATGTAATGAACTCTTTAAATATGTACTTAAATGGTTGTATATGTGTTTGTTTAATGAAAATAAGAAATCTTATTAAACGAATAAAACATGCAATTGAGTACAGATTAATAAGTTATTAATATTTGTGAATGGTCCATTGCATAAGGTTATGAGTTACAAGTGAGTGCATTAATTGCTCTTTTTGTTTTTGTATTATAATATTTTTGTATTTTATAAATTACATCATTTTTATTTCTTTTTTGTTTTATTTAACCATAAACAAAACAAAAGAACAAGTAAAAAAATTTAAATGACTTAATGAAAATTAAAACTAGAAGAAAGGAAACTTGTGATTAAAACAACTAAAACCTAAACAAAAATTAAAACAACTAGGCCCATAATATTAAAACCTAAAAAATAGTTAAGTCCCACTAGCACAATCAGTTGAGGATGAGCCTTGTTAGCAAGGCAACCCAGGATCGAACCTCATGGGGGGTGGTTGTGCCCCATGTTAGGGGCACAAGACATGCTAAAAAATCCAACTAGCTTAGGGCTGGTGTGGTCCAGGCCGGTGCGATCCTCAAGTGACTTTGATGGATTAAATGCCTCTGGGTGGGACTCCTCACGGCTGGTGCGGCTCAGGTGACTTTGATGGATGAGATGTCTTTGAGTCGCGACAAGTAAAGCCTGGGTGACTTTGATGGATTAGATGCCTCTGGGTTGCGACAGGTCAAGCCTAGGGTTGGTGTGGCCTAGGCCTGGTGCGATTCCCGGGTGACTTTTATGGATTAAATTCCTCTGGGTGGGACTCCTCGTAGCTAGTGTGGCTCGGGTGACTTTGATGGATTAGATGTCTCTGAGTCGCGACAGGTCAAGCCTGGGTGGCTTGGATGGATTAGATGCCTCTGGGTCGCGACAGGTCAAGCCTAGGGTTGGTGTGGCCCAGGCTGGGTGTGATCCCCGGGTGACTTTGATGGATTAAATGCCTCTGGGTGGGACTCAAGCTACATGTCAAGCCTGGAGGATCACAGACGACTTCACTAACAAAAAGACAAAAACAAAAAACCTAAAAATTAAATTTAAAGAAACAGTAAAAAGAAACAATCATGTAATAAAAATTATACAATCATGTAATAAAAATTTATTTACAGATCACTCGAGCAGTAAAATTTTTAATAAAGAGACCAAAAATAAATGAAAACCAATGAATGCCCCAAAACATGGGGGAATTAAGACTAGTATTGCTTCAATCTATGAATACAACTTTGCATAAAATAATTGGTAAAATATGAACAAGTAGACAAAGTCACTTTTAAACAATTCAATGGCATGATGAGATCACCAAACTCTTGCGCGACCATCACATCATCAATACCCGTGAATAATGAAGAGTGGAAATCGAACAGAAAATATAGATGATACCTTCACCGAGCCTTTAACCTACAGACCTTTGCCTTCGAGCCCTTGAGTTCTCCTAGAAGAAGCCTGCAATTTCACAATCTCCATTAGCTCACAAAAATTTGATGCAAGAGATAAGGGAAAGAAATAATAAGAGGAAACCTCACAACACGAGCCAACACCCTCACTGACTATTCTGACACCATGTAGGTATATGGCAAGTAGGAATCTCTATCTATATCTCCTTCTTCTAAGAGAGATTCATCCTTGTATATGGCAAGTGGGAATCTCTATCTATATGTCCTTCTAAGAGAGATTCCTCCTTTTATAAGT
This sequence comes from Pinus tabuliformis, assembly GCA_031772625.1. Classification (NCBI taxonomy): domain Eukaryota; kingdom Viridiplantae; phylum Streptophyta; class Pinopsida; order Pinales; family Pinaceae; genus Pinus; species Pinus tabuliformis. The sequence continues at coordinate 266,427,460 of CM062810.1, forward strand.
CTTCTCACAAATGAATGGTCTCAATGATTGTTGCATGGAAATTGGCCCAAACTGTTGAATGAATGTCAAACAGTTGGAAATTGTCCCAAGTGTTGAATGAATGTCAAACAATGGTATTGTCCCAAGTGTTGAATGAATGTCAAACAGTGGTATTAGTTATATTCGTTTACAAATTGTTTCCAATCTTTTAATCTTCATTTTTTTTCAACTTCATGATTAGATACATAAATATGGTGCAGGTAAATATATTTGTTTATAAGTCTATCTCTAATAAATTTTGTTTTTGCTAATAACTTACATTTACTATTTTTTTTATTTTTTTCCATTTATTATCCATCTTTATAATATAATCTAAAATATTGAAATTAATGATATACCTCCTTAAGCCTCCATTTATCGGAATTTAATTTAAATTCCAGATTGTCTTCATTTACCTTTATTAACTTAGCTTCTTTATTTTACCCATATAAAAGAGAAAAAGATTACATTTACCGTCGTGGGATCTCTGCTTTGATAATTTCTCTTTAGCAGTGATCTTTGACTTAGGATGGTGCATAGCTCATTGTTTTTCCATTGTTAATAATTCCAGCCATTATGAGGCAGCATCAAAGTGCGACAACTATCACAATTCGAGTCTTCAATGTCATTTGAATTCATGAATTCAACGACGTGGAGATAAAATAAATATTTGTAATCTTAAACTGTTAAGCTTTTCGCATTTATTGGTTGGAATATCACTTCTGTGTAATATATCTTTTCTCTTTGTAGGAAGGTGCTCGATGATACTGTCATGTCCTTGTTTTTATTCATCTACGCTGGCTGCTCATTCGTTTTTATTATTTGCAAAATAGAGATCTCCCACATTGATTAGGAGCAAAATGAATACATAATTAATATATTAAATTTGTTGACATAAATGATGTTTTAACCTTGGTCTGGGTATGCAGGCATATTATGATACATCGATCGCGCATCCCCTGCTGCTCATTGGCGCTCACCTGGCGTTCTCCAGGAGATACTCCTGTATCCCCCTTGCATGGCGCTTGCAGAAGTGTCTTGTTATTTGAGGTATGCCTAAGTTTTTTAGAGGATAATTTATACAGAAGACATAGGCTTCGCGATAGGCCCTGAGTGTCTTGTTTATTCAGGGAAGTTTTCCGTGCGTTTTAGAGGACAAGTAACTACCTCTAGTTTTTCTGTGATTATATGCGATCTCCGATGGAATCCTACATCCTCCTCAGCTGTCTCCGGCCTGGTTATTTCCAAATCTAGGGGGGGGTCTGGATTCTTTCCTCTGAGGTTTCTCTTCCTCATTTAGGTATAAAATGTTAAAAGCTCTCATCAGCAGAATTAGATCCTCTTTTTACATATACAGTCCATGTCAGGATATCCGTTTTCGAGTTGGTAAATGGTGGTGTGTCCTCCATTTTTTCTGCTGTTGTTTCGACTGCAACAATTGCTCTGAAGCGAAATAGCCCCTTTGCTCCGTCTTCGAATCCCCTCCAGGACTCCAGGGATTTCCGGCCATCTCTCCCGGCAACAAAATTCAAATCTTTTTTCCGGTGACTCATATCTTATCCTTCAGCATTCCCAGGTTTTTCCCTCTTGCGCCTTTAATGATCTTATCACCTTCTCTGTTCGATATGGCCTATTCGGCGGCTGGCTAGCGTCACCATTCCCCCCAAAGTTTTTCTCTAGAGTCTTCTCAATTTAGAGATTGTCCTTTCTTCTTGCCAGAGTCTCTGCAGAACGTTCATCTCCAGGCATCATTCTCCGTCGGTTTTCCTCTTTGGGATCTTCCAAGGTACGGGGGATCCCTTTTTGGGATTTTTCTACAGATCCCTCGGGACCTCCTTTCTGACTAAGATGGCAGAAGAAAGCGACTCCCCGGCCACGAAAGCACTTTTTGCCGCGGCCATTGAAGCTGAGTCTGCCCGCAATCAGGCCTGTGGGAATCCGACGTGGCACAACACGCTGTCGGACTTTCTGCCTCCGGGGCTGCGGGACCCTCCCCTCTCCGGGAACCTTGCCTCCTACAAGCATCAAAAGGGACGCTACAAACAAAAGGCCCCTGTCAAAACAGCTCCTCCCCCCAAAGCGATCTCTGTCTCTGGCACATCCCTGGTGGAGCGCATCGAGAGTCTACAAAAGTTTGCTCTGGTGGGGAAATGGTACTTCCCGGAAATGGATGAGGCTCAAATGAGAAGCTGGGTCACAAAATCTTGGCCTCCCATCATAGGATACACTCCAATTATTTCCCGCCTCATGAAGGACTGGTTCTCCTTCCATTTTCAGAAGGAGGCCGACCTGGAGCTCATTTTGAATAGACCGTGGGTATCGGGCAGAAGTTTTCTCTCTCTCTCAAGATGGTACCTTGGATTCGATCCCCTCAAAAATACTCCCTCCCACAGCTTGATCTGGGCAAAACTCCCTAATCTCCCTCTTCATCTGTGGACGCCGGAGATTCTTGCTATCATTGGAGATGCCATTGGCAAGTTCATCTATGTCGACCCTTGGGTTCGCGGCGAGAAGGACAAAAGAATAGCCTGGATACTCATTGAAAAACCATATAAGGGTAGTTATCCTGACCATATAGAGATCTTCTGCGATGGTTCAAAGATACTCCAAAGGCTCGATTTTTGGGGTATCCCGTTTCGCTGCTCCTCCTGCCACCGAACAGGCCACCTCATCAGAGACTGCCGATTCCGCCGACACAGACAAATCTCCTCCCACCTGGAAAAAGCGACGCAAGAGGATTCGGACTCCCGCTCCGAAAAAGCCAGCCCCCCGGGGGAAAATTTCTCTTTCAAATCCACAGAGTTACGAAGCTCTCAGGAAGATTCTCAGTTTAGGCCTGAGTCGCCTAATTTTGCAGGGTTCAAGAGCTCTCATCTCAAGAACAGGGCAGATTTCTTTAGTCCCCCAGTTTCAGAACAGTTTGAAGAGGAAGCGGTCCCTCCTCCACCGGCAATGAACGCAGCAGACTTTGTAGTTGGATCACATCCAATTCTCATTTCCTCTTCCTCGCCTTCTATGCCATCTGCCACCCAAAAAGGGAAAGAACCTCAGACAACCCCGACCCCGTGTAACTCTCCATCGGACTCCCCGGTCAACAACTATGACAGTGATATAGACCAGCTTCTCAATCGCCACCCTTCGATCCTAGAACCTCTGACCATTCACAAGCCATCCTTCCCCATCATTAGCCCCAACTCCGCCAAGAATATCACTGTCAGAAAGAAGCATAGAGGTGGGAGTCGACATTTCAGAGGTAGGACCATTGCCTCCGATCTAGGGATCACTAATCTTCCTCTGATAGATGTTCCAATTTTCGAGTCATCTCCTCCACAGCCCCTTAGAGCAAGCTCGGCTGGTCAGCCATCCAAATGACCTTTCTCATTTCTTACAATATCAGGGGTCTGGGAGCCGCCCCAAAATTTCTGGCTCTAAGGGAGACTCTTCTTGCTGCTCGGCCTCATGTAATCTTTATCCAGGAAACAATGCATTCCAGCTCGGTGTCCTTGGCCTTCTTTAGAAAGATGTTCCCATCATGGCATATGGCTGCCACTAATGCAGAAGGGTTGTCTGGCGGTTTGGTGGCTATGTGGGATCCGCACTACATCAAAGCAAAAGCCTACAAGTGCAGTGCCGGCATTCTTATCTCGGCCTCCATCAGAGGACGTCCTCAAATTCTTAATATGTTGAACATTTACGCGCCATACAGGCATAGATCCCCCTTCTGGGATTCCTTGTTCAACTCTGGAATTTTAGACATTAACTCTTTGCTTATTGCAGGTGATCTAAATTTCACTCTCAGCTCGGAAGAATGCTGGGGTCATTGCCGCCCTGTGGACAGTTTGGCTGACAGAATGAGAAGGGAGTTTTTAAAAAGGGACCTCGTCGATATCATCCCTGAGATTATGTCTCCCACATGGGACAACGGCAGGCTGGGCGCTGCCTATATAGCAAAAAGAATTGATCGCTTTCTCCTACACTCCAGTATAATCCAAAAATGGGGAATGCCGTCCGCAAAAACTGGGGGAGACTTCTCTTCCGACCATAAGCCTATCTTCCTGAATTGGGGGCCTGCCGAACGCACAATGGGATATTCCTTCAAGTTCAACTCTATCCATCTACAGGATGAATCATTCAACGAGTTCATAAAATCCAGCTGGAGGGACATCAATCATGCCGAGGACGCCTTTCTTCTCACCTTCCGTGACAAAATCCAACAGCTCAGGGAGAAAACAAAGACTTGGCAGATTGAAAAGAGGCGCAGAGACTCACAGGATCTACATGACATCAATCTAGAAATAAGTCGGCTCGCTTCTTCTATCCAACATAGCGGCCGGACGTTCGACAACGCAACTCTCATCAGCTCCCTTGAAAGAAAGAAACAAGCTCTACTTAAACAAGAGGAAGCAACCTGGAGGTTAAAAAGCCGAGCTATTTGGCTCAAGAACGGGGACAGAAACACCAGATTCTTCCATAATTTCGCAAATGCCCGCAGAACAAAAAATGCAATATGGAAAATCGAGAACGATAATGGAGACTGTTTTTTCTCCCAACAGGAAATCTCAGAAGAAGCCACAAGATTCTTTAGGGAACAATACAAAAGGCAACACAGCGATTTAAATGATATGCTTTGGGCGGTAGATCCTCTGCCGGTCATGTTCGACGACGCAGCAAACGATGTCTTCTACAGGCCCATCACGGAGGAGGAGCTATCCGAGACTATTAGGAGCTTTAAAAAAGACAAGAGCCCCGGGCCAGACGGCTGGCCGGTGGAATTTTTCTCCCATTTTTATGATCTTTTCAAAAAAGATCTGCTGAGCATGGTGGACGCCTCTCGCCACTCCGGAAGTATAAACAGTGCTCTCTCGGCCACCTTTATTGCATTAATTCCAAAACGTGATAAATCTTCATCACTGGGGGACTATAGGCCGATTGCCTTGTGCAATTCGCTTTACAAGATCATTTCCAAAATTATAGCTGAAAGAATGAAGAAAGCTCTAAACTCTTTCATTACAAAGGACCAGCATGCATTCCTAAAGGACAGGCTTATCATGGACGCAGTCGCCATGGCACAGGAATGCCTCTTCTCCATATGCTCCAAGAACACCGATGCTGCTGCACTTAAAATTGATCTTAAAAAGGCATTCGATTGCGTGGATTGGTGCTTCCTCAGAATTCTCCTTGCGAAAATTGGCTTAAGACCCATGGCGATCAGCTGGATCATGGCGTGCGTCGAATCTGTCCACTTCTCAGTAATTATAAATGGAATCCCATCCACATTCTTTCATGCTGAGAGAGGGCTCCGACAGGGCTGCCCTCTCTCCCCCCTCCTCTTCATTTTGGTTATGAATTGTCTTAGTTCGCACATCAATCTTGCCGTTGCTGATGGTAGATGCAAGCCTGTCAGGATCTGCAGAGACATCCAGCTCTCCCACAATCTTTTCGTTGACGATATCCTAATCTTTGCCATTCTGTGCAAATCCACTTGGATCTGCCTCTTTCTGTTAATCAACAAGTTTCAAGCTGCTACAGGCCTTAAGATCAACTGCGGGAAATCAGTGCTTTACCACAATGATACAAACCTTGCATTAGCACAGTGGATTGCCGATCGCTTTCAGATCAATCTTGCCCAGATAAAGGATGGTTTCACTTATTTGGGGTTCCGCCTCAAAGCGAAGGGTTATCGTTGTATGGACTGGGCCTGGCTCGTTGACCGTTTTTACTTCAAGATCTCAACATGGGAAATGCGTTTTCTGTCCCTTGCTGGCAGATTTATCTTGGTACAGGCGGTTCTCTCCCAACTCGCGGTGTATTGGGGCCACCTCTTTCTTCTCCCAGCTTCTGTTATCAAGAAAATGAAGTCCATCGCAGCCAATTTCTTGTGGGGGGGACGATCTATCCAGTCTAAAATCCATCTTGTCAAGATGGACTCTATTACTAGGCCGAGAGAAAAAGGTGGCTGGGGTCTTCTCAACATGAATTTTTTTGGAAAAGCTCTCATCTGCAAATCTCTTCACAGGGGCATATTCGGGAACAGTCCGTGGAGTTCTTTAATCAAACAAAAGTACCTCAAAGGCAGGAACTTGGCATACTGGCTCAGAAGGTCTTCTCTTGGAATCAGGAATGGTTCCCCTATTTGGCTCAGCTTTAAAAAAGTCCAACCCTTCTTCCTGAAGAATTTAAAATGGACTCTTTTCTCTGGTTCCAGCGTCTTCATTGGTATAGACCCCACCTTATACAACCTTGAATCCATGATCCCCCCGCCTTTACTCTCCTTTTTTCACTCTAGGGGCCTTTTCACCTGGAACACTCTTATTGACTCATGGTCCTCTCTCGAACCTCTCTGGAAATCCGATCTCCAATTAGCCATCCCCCCCACCCTCCGTCCTCTTTGGCTCTCATTCACTGCCAGGTTCACCCGCCGGGGGATTCTTCAATTAGGTACCAAGGATGATCTCATCTGGTCTACTGATAACACCATCCGCCCCATCTCTGTCCGGAATCTCTACTCTGTCTTCATAGCTGTTCTGCCTCCTCTCCCCTCTATCTTTCCGGCCAAACTCTGGAAAGCCCCCTGCCCTCTCAAATCCATTCTCTTTTCATGGCTTCTCTTCTCCAACAAGAATCTTTCCTGGGATGTTCTGCAAAAGAAAGGATGGCATGGACCAGGCAGATGTCAGCTTTGCCTCGCGGAGCTCGAATCGAACTATCATATGTTCTTTCACTGTTCCGCCTCCTCTGCTATCTGGTACGATCTCTCCTTGATCTATGGTTTTCCTCTCATGTTGTTCTCTTCTGTTCAGGAAGCCTTCTCATGGTGGGGCACTCAACGCCCCAACTGGCAGGCTCTCTTCATCATCTCTTGCTGGAACATATGGAAGTGGAGGAACAGCCGCATTTTCCAAGAATGTCACCTGCCGCTCGCCTCCATTCTTCCTTCCATTCTGGGGTCTATGCCTACTCCGATCTAAAATGGATGCCTGTGTCTTTCAATTCCAGTCATATATCTCTTTCGGCAACAGCGCATCGTCATTTTTGGAATATCCGGATCAGCTCTTTCTATTTCTGTCATACTGTTTCTTTTCGCTACAGCTCATCGTTATATTTGGCTCTTTGAACAGCTCCTTCAGCTCTTCTTTTCGATACAGTTCCTTGTTTACATTTGGCATATTCGGACCCGGTTTTCAGCTCTTCTCTGATCTTTTGGGATTCTCCATACCTTCTTTTGGTTTCGATTACATGTTTTCCGCCTTTCTTTGCTGCGGATTTATGCCTCCATGCCGCCATATTCATTACATATGTTATGCTTAATATGTCTTGCTTTATTGGCTGAAGCTTCAAGCCTTCAATGTACTTCTGAACATTATATACTCTTAATATAATCTATTCCGTTTTTTCTCTCTGAAAAAAAATGATGTTTTAACCTTTACAAATGAGCCTGCGGTCGCATATCATTTCTTTTCTATTTACAACGTTTAGTCCCACATGTATAGCACACAAAAACATATACAGTGTATAATCATAACATATATTCTATAATTTTACAATGCACTTTGGAAGTTTTATATGTTGTGGAGGGCCTTGGAACTTTGATGTGGGTTACCCTTGGTGCGTGGTACTATATGAAACTTAGTAGTGTAGGAACGAGTCGCATCACACCTGGACCACATAAAGTAGCTTTTCGGAAACCATCTATATGGTTTCGTATTCTAATGAGCTCAATGACAAACACCAATTTGGATAGTGCACACATATTCTAATCACTCTTTCGACATTTTTGACAACAAATAATGAGGGCTTCAATGACAACGTAGATAGGTCTAATGGTTCACCTATACGCTTCATACTTTTTATAATAAATAATGAGGGCTTCAATGACAATGTAAAGAGGATAATGAGGGCTTTAATGACAATGTAAAGAGGTCCAGTGGTTCACCTATATGCTTCATATTTCTTTTTATAATAAATAATGAGGGCTTCAATGACAATGTAAAGAGGTCCAATGGTTCACCTATATGCTTCATATTTTTTATAACGAATAATGAGGGTTTCAATGACAATGTAAAGAGGTTCAATGGTCCACTTATACGCTTCTTATGGAGGATAAAGAATAACTTTCAAGCTAGGTAGTAGGATTTCGATAATGAGGGCTTCGATGACAACGTAAAGAGATCCAATGGTCCACCTATACGCTTCTTATGAAGGATAAAGAATAATTTTCAATATTTTCTATGTCACCTCGGAGTACCATTCTTTCTTCCAATCGTTGTAAAGGAAAAATGTATCGTAGCACTTTTTAGATAAGAAAAGTTATTTTCCATTTGCTTTAATGACACCAACTAGTATGACATTCCACATAGAGAGAAACACAGGCTTTTTTTTCTTTTATTTAATTTCAATGAAGTCTCAAGATGAATAAAATCATACAGCTGATCATGATGGAGCTAGAGATGGGAAGCCCAACACATGCAATGGTTTACGGAATTTTTGAAATTAATTGATGAGCATCAACAATGTCAGATATTGGAATTGTGGTGTTGAATTCTAGAAGTTGGATGGAGTTGTGTGTGGGACATTGATGCTTGAGGTTGCACATATTAGGAGTTGTGGAAGGTGTTGGGGTCATCCTTTTGAGATTCCTAGGGTATGTGAGTACCAGACTAGATTCATGCCTTGGGGTAGATGAGGTTTGAGCCTTGGGGCTCTTGTATTGACCAATGAGGCTTTAAGCTTGGTTTTGAAAGTTGAGAAAGAATAGCTTGAAAGTACACGTGCTTTCCCACAACACTATGATGTAACTTTAGATGCTTGTTGTGGTCACTCAGGTGATCCTTATACTAGATACAACAGAGGGTGAAGGGCCATTGGGAGGCCTTTGGTCTTAATATTTGTGCCCGTTATTGTGCTTTGGAAGCTTTAACTTTTATAAATGAGCCTGCAGTCGCATATCATTTCTTTTCTATTTACAATGTTTAACTTTTATAAATGAGCCCGAGGTCGCATATCATTTCTTTTCTATTTACAATGTTTAGTCCTACATGTATAGCATAGAAAAATCATGTACTATATATAATCATTTTTACAAGACATATGCGGATGTTGTGGAGGGCCTTAGAACTCTGATGTGGGTTACCCTTGGTGTATGGTAGTATATGAAATTATGTAGTGTAGGAACAAGTCATGTATTGTATATAATCATTTTTACAAGATACACTACAACAAACAGACAATTTGCACCAGATTTAGCACCAGATTTAGTGCATTTTTTTCTCAATTGGGATTGAGTAGCCTGGTGCTAAATCTGGCTCTATTGTACAATTTTTAAAGCATCCTTTTTTGCACCAAATTTTGTATCTTTTCTACGCCAAAACTTCCATCATTTTTTGCATTATATTTTTCCCCAGGATTTGCATTTGGTTTTACAACAGGTTTTGCTTCTAGTTTTGTGCCATTTTTTGCATCTATTTTTGCATCATTTTTTTCTTCCTCTTTTGTGGCATTCTTTGATTCTAGTTTTGTGTCGTAATTTGCATAGAGTTTTACACCATCTTTGGCATCTGATTTAGTGCCTTTTTTTACATCCAGTTTGTGCCAATTTTTGCATCTAGTCTTATGTCATTTTTTGCTTCTAATTTTGTACTTATTTTTACATCTATTTTTGCGCCAGTTTTTGTTCCTTTTTTACACCATTTTTTCCATCTAATTTTGCACCATATGTTGAATTTGATTTAGTGCCAAATTTTGCATGCATTTTTGCACCATTTTTTGCATCCACTTTTGCATTTTATTTATCTCCCTTTTTTGCATCCTATTTTGCACCATATTTTGCATATAATTTTGCATCATTTGTTGCATCCAATTTAGCATCATTTTTAACACCATTTCTTGCATCCAATTTTGCATCCTTTTGAGCATCTAAATTTGCATCCTATGTTGAACCATGTGTTGCATCCACCTTTTCATCCCATTTCGTGTCTATTGTTACGTTCAATTTTGAGCCATTTTTTTCGTCTACTTTTGCATTTGTATTTGCACCAAGTTTTGAATGATTTGTTGCACCTCATTTTACATCCAATGTTGCATCTCAATTTGCATCCAAATTTGAGACATTTTTATGCCCATTTTTGCACCATCGTTTCTTCATTTGTGTCCAATTTTGCACCATTTTTTATGTCCAAATTTTCATCCTTTTTGGTATCTAATTTTGCATCCTTTTTGGCATCCAAATTTGCATCCTTTTTTCTGCCACATTTTGTGTCCACATTTGCATCTCATTTTGCACCTAGATTTTAGTTTGAATTTTCATCTAGTTATGCATCATTTTTGACATCCTTGGTTTCACCCTTTTTTAGTCCCATTTTGCATCTTGTTTTGTGTCTTTTCTTACATCATTTTTGCATCCAATTTTGCATCCTAATTTTACACCATTCTTTGCATCCTCATTTTGGTGTCCATTTTTGCATCCTTGTTTGCACCCAATTTGGTATCCTTTCACATACCCTATTTTGTTCCCTTCTTTGTGTCTAATGTTTCACCATTTTTTAATTTTACTTTAAAACACTTTTTGTGTCATTGTTTGCATCTTGTTTTGATGGCTAGTTTAACATCCAATTCTACTCCGAGTTTTTTATCCATGGTTACACCCACTTTTGGCTTCTTGTTTAGAGTTTTACTTTTATTTCCATTTATGACCCCCTTTATGGGTTAATTTTACTAATTTCATTTACATAGTGAAATATATTACAGTTTCTAAATATCATTTTGCTATAGGATTTAATGCATGGTTAGATGAACATAAAACCCTCTCAGTTTATCCTAGAAACCTAGGATAGACCAATTAAGAGAAAGGTTTTTCTAAGGCTCAGGATTCTTAGTAGATCAAGATGTAGAGTATATATTAAGAAAAAGAGAAGGAATTCTTGTGAATACTCGCATGCAGGTCTTCTTGGAGTTTTTAGTATAGCTAGGAAGCGCTCCTAGCTAGCTCCAAAGATTGGTCCTACACATAAGAGAGATAATAAAGCAACCTTCATAGCATAATATCTTGATAATCGAAACTATTAGAAACATATAAATATTATTAAATAAATAAATATAAACCAAAATCCCATACATTCATTAGTTAAATAGAATAAGTAAAGAATGAATAGAAACATATGGAAGGAAGAACAACTGATCTATATTAATAAAGGAGTTGGAAGAAAGTTACAACAATCAGATGTATTTGCAACAACACCTCCCCCAACTTCTAGCTCCAAAACCCTCCCTCTCAAGATAGATCTCATCAGCGTGACAATACAAGAATTCCCATCATTTTCTCAATGGCCAAGCCTCCAATATATAGGAAAGTGAAGGCTATGAAGATTTCCAAAATTCCTCATTAGTTCAATTTGGGCTAAATCTTTTGAGTGAATAATGTTTCCTCACATAAAAATGGCCTTTTCCACTTTTTAGATGCTTTTGTGCTTAGGAAAAAGCTTCCCCATGCTTTATGGCTCTTTCCCATTTTTGTATGCTTTTATTTTTTAGGAAAAAGCTAACTATGAGGATAAAGAGATCACATTCCACCATATGAGTTTCTGAAAGTGAATAGGAGTGTCAAATTCAATTTCTAGTTTGCTTATGTTTTTTTTTTTTTAAAATATATATTTAGTTTTAGTATTTTTTATTTTCTAAAAAAATTTATTTAGGTTTTTGTATATATATATATATATATATATATATTTAAGAAAAAATATATTTTGTTTTTATAAAAATGGATTTTAGACATTCCATTCATGCTAAATTTGTGATTTTATGATAGGAGTTTAAATTATATATAAAGAAGTAACTTAATGCCATGTGTTGTGTCGCCGACATGGGTATTATACATCTCTTCCTTGCTAAGTTATAGAATGTGCTTGGGTTTTCTTAATGCAATAAAACTAATTATGTTCTTCATTATATCTTGAAATGTTCATCTTTAACCTAATAAAACAATAAAGTTAAAATAGGTTTGCCTTTGTCATTTATAGATCTTTGTCCCCATTATCTTGGTCTTAATAGAATAATTGTCTTATGGTGGCCTTGAGTGGTCACTTCCATTAGTTGCATGCTTTATAGTTTTCTATTAGTGACATTTTTTAGGCTTGATAATATGTTATTTAATTTATCAAAATGTGTTATTGTCCTTATTATTGTTAACTATTAATATTAAATATGTTGGTTTTTGAGCATGGTTTAGAAAAACGTTCCCAAAAGGTTTATAGATTGTATTTTATAATGCAATGATTCATTGCTTGATGAAATTGTTTTGGATATTTTTTTTAATGATTCATTGATTGATGAAATTGTTATGGATATTTTTTTTAGTATATTAAATTGTATGTGATAAAGTCAAATTCACCTCTTTTTTAGATTTTCATTGGTCAATTTCCCTTAAGGGCATCAAGTTCACCATTCGGTCCTAGGTTAAGGAAATATAGGAGTCATGAAGTGGAATTGTCCAAGCACTTAAATCTTGAGACATGTTTTTTATTAGTCACATTATACTTCCTTTATGTGTAAATTCTTGATGAAAATAGTCTCATGGAACATGAGGGGCCTCAATAGTAAAGGAAAACAAAGACTCCTCAAAGAAAAATGGTACGCAAAGCACCCATCAATAATGTTGATATAAGAAACAAAAATATTAAGTGAGGTTCTACCTCATATAATTAGCAAATGGGGGAGGAATTTCCTAGTAGCGATTGATGCTTAGAGATACTTGGGTGGAATGGTTATTATTTGAAATGATAAGGACATCAAGGTTACCAATATGATTACCTGTTTTCGCGTGATGACAATACAATTTTAGTTAGTTGACATCGAGGACTACTACCATGTATCCAATGTCTATGACTCCAATATCGCAAATGGAAAACTTCTATTCCTCAATTCTATTTCGAGCACAAGTAATTTATACTCCCCATCTCCATGGATTATTGGGAGTGACTTCAATATTATCCAATGTCTCGAGGAAAAGAAAGGATGAATCACAATGTCTAACAAGATATTTTGTAAGCTATACCATTAAAGCCATAAAGCAGTCTCCATTAAAGTTGTTAAGCAATGAGTCTCCAACCCACACATGTGGATCAATGAGATGTAATACATGTGTATGTGGTGACTAACTTAATACATTGTTCTAATAACTCCACAAACTTATGTATTTCACTCCGTCACATAAATTGACAGTAGTGTGACATAAGTAAACCAAGAGTAGACATGAAACCCTTAGGAAACAAACATTCCCTAGATACTCAATTAGGTGGTTAAATGATGAAGTGAAAATGCAAGGGGAAAAGAGGACTTCATGATTTAACCATCACAAACATGTGATCAAGTGTGACTAGGAGTGTACATATTCATATCTTTTCCAAAGAGGGAGTGAATACATGAGATACCATTCATTGGGCCTGATTTTTCTTTCTTTTTATTTTTCTTATATATAGGACTTAGGGAATAAGGTTTTCATAAGTTTGGCACAACTCATAGATATAACATTTACATGAATTTTCACTTCAACCTTAGAGTTTAGACTTAGATAAATCATTATAGTGTATCTTTAATGATTTTGGCTTTCACTTTTTTATTTTATTTCATCACAATTGACAAAAGGGGAAACATTTTGCCACAAATCTATGAATGCTTAATAATAAATGCGTCATGCGATGAAAACAAATTAATGATGTTATTCTCTATGAAAATGATGGGTATTCTTGAGAAAAGCTTATGCTTGTGGATGTCTCCTCTCTGGTTGAGAGGGAGTGAGGGTAGACACCATATTATCTATGTGTCATGTACTATGGCCAGGACTAACTATCGTAAGCCTAGTAAAGACACCAGTAGGGAGTATGGTGGATTGGATAAAATCCTCGGACCAATATTCTTTAAGAATTTGTACTTTGACTAGGAATAACCACCATAAGTCAAGTACATTAATCCAAGATAAGAATAGTCATGAGGATCGACATTTCCTAGTGTCAAATATTATGATAATGGATTAGGAAATGATCATGTGAGGACATACCTAGTGAACATCCTGGTGGGGTAATTGCCTAGAGAGGTAGTGGTATCCAAATTTATGCCTCCAAAAATTGTTCTCTCATCTAATGGAGAGATAAACTTGTTAGTCAAGGCCTTGCTATTTTGACAATGTTGGCTATGATGATGTAAATCATCATTGATTCTTATCAATCCAGATCCCTTCTTATATGAATATTTCAACTTGAGAGTACTTTTTTGTCTCATTATGAGTACCTCCCTAGTTTAGAGGGAAGGTCATCATCTTCATTATCACCATAATCACCACCACCATTGTCATCATTTCATTATAGTCATAGTCACCATTCATGTCTTCATCATCATCAACATCATCATCATCATCATGATTATGGACATTGTCGTCAATTGTTCATAATTATAGGCATCGTAAGAAATATCATCAACCCAAAAAATGTTACGAGTGCTCGAAAATGGTTGTTAGGACACATGATATATGCAAGAGAAATAACAACTTTATTTTTTAGATATGATTGATGATCATCATCATCACTACCATTATCATCTTCATTATAATTGTCATCATCCCCATCATCATAACTAATATAATTTCTATCATTATTGTTGTTGATGATGACCAAGATGAAAATAATGATAATGATGATCAAATGATGATGACTTGGAAGACGATGCTAAAGATAATGATTATGATTATGACCATGAAAACATTTTAAAATTGGGAAGAATGTTCAAGGTCATTAGCATCATCATCATCATTGTCATTGTAACCCCCTGTTACACTAAAATTTGTCACCATGACTATTTGCAGTCAGTATGGCTCCATCAATAACCATACTGTCCTCCTTGGCAAGTCTTATACCTCTGCTCCTCATGTCAAACTCCAAAAAAGAGAGAAAGCCTTTAAAAGTCAATATAACTCTGGTTACGCAGTTTCTCTTACTCTTACCTGCGTGTACACACCTCAAGTACATAATACCTGCGTACTTGTATGCTCTGTCTGTAAAGGGGTGGGTGCGTACTCCTGTAAAGGTCAAAAGGCGCAAGTTTTACTTCAAAAAACTTACTTGCGGTCGATTCTAGAGCATTCTAAAAGATGGTTTGACGTGGATTGAGCGCCTCCAGATGGTTCATGCATCCCAATGAAAGAGGAACTTATCCCATGAAGAGGGGAGCTACCCCTTTGAAAGAGGGGCTTATCCCATTGATGGTGGACCTGTTTAACTTCCTCCAAAGCATTATAAATACAGGCATTGGGCCAGAGGGAGGGGAGGTTGAAAGCTAAACATTCCTAAGGGTAGATGTTGCTGAAATTAGGACTCCCTTATAGAGCTTGAGAGGAGAGATTCCAATCCTTTCTTAGCTTCATTTGGAAGTGGGTGAGTTGATCAAAGTAGAGGAGAACTCTTGCTGGACCCTGGGAGGGACCTGCACAACACCAAGGCACTGGTTGTAATGGTTTCTTTTGTTTCCAATTAATACAATTAAGTTCATTTTTCTCAACAAGTTGTTATATATAATTTGTTTCATAAACTCCTTGGTCTTTATGATGAATATGTTTTATTATATGAGTTATTCAGGTGCTATGTAATCGTTTGCTTGTTAGTGAATGCAGGCTTCAAGGAGAAGGAGCTCATCTGGATCGGAGAGGCTTGGCTGCTACAAACAGCGTTGGACTAAAGGTAAGCCTTAAACACCTGGTTGCTTTTATTTTAAATGCATATTTAGGGAAATATAGTGCTTGATTGTTTTGTTTGTCACTAGAAAAGCCTTGTTCCCCAGTGGAGTCGCCATTTTGTCATGCGTAAAGAGTCAATTTAACTTCTTGAGCATAGTTCCTTGTCTTGTGTCAAGCTCGTTAAAAAATGAATCAAGGATTTTCGAGCATAGTTCCTTGTCTTGTGTCAAGCTCGCTAAAAAATGAAACAAGGATAGGTTATATAGGTAGATTGTAGAAAGTAGGATTTTGAGCATAGTTCCTTGTCTTGTGTCAAGCTCGTTAAAAAATGAATCAAGGATTTTAGAGCATAGTTCCTTGTCTTGTGTCAAGCTCGTTAAAAAATGAATCAAGGTTTTTAGAGTATAGTTCCTTGTTAGGTAGATTGTAGAGAGTAGTTATGAGCATAGTTCTTTGTCTTGTGTCAAGCTTGTTAAAAAATGAAACAAGGAGTCATAAGCATAGTTCCTTATCTTGTGTCAAGCTCGTTTAAAAAATGAAACAAGGGTTTTGAGGATAGTTCTTTTCCTGTGTCAACCTCACTAAAAAATGAAACAACTCCCACAAGTCTTTCCAAGATTTCGAAAGTAAACCTTCATTTCACCCACTTGGTTGAATGCAATGAAGCTTGGGGGGCATGTACCTTGATTTGCGTCATTATGTTGGGGGCATGCGAACTTATAACAAGCATAGTTTTTCGTTTCAAGCTTGCGTAAACATGAAACCGAATCCGAGCATAGTTCTTTTCTTGTGTCAAGCTCGTTAAAAAATGAAACAAATCCTCCTCTAATTGAGTCGAGAGTTTGACTAGATCTCATAAATGTTAAGTTGTATATTTAGGTTAGTTATTTCAGTGTTTTGCATAATTTTCTTACAATTTTAGGTCGAGTCTTTCAAATGAACTCGTACATGAACCTTCATTCCATCCAGCGTGTACTTAGTTGAATGAAATGAAGCTGGGGGGCATGTGCTCTAGCAGTTACGCTTAGGGGGCATCAAGCACAGTTTTCTCTCTGTTTCAAGCTTGTGTAAAAATGAAACTACTTTGAAGCATAGTTTTTCTCTGTTTCAAGCTTTTGTAAAAATGAAACCTATTTCGAGTCAATTTCAGTTATTTTCAAGACTCGTTAAACTCATGAAAATCCCGAGATTACTTTGCTATTTTTCATTCTCGTAAAACAAATGAAAATGCCGAGTTCTTTCCGTCTTTTCCTACTCGTAAATTAAATTGAAAGTCGGCCATATGAGTACATTTTTATCATTTTTTCGATCTCATTAAAACTTACGAAAAAATGAAAAGTATGAGTACATTTTTATCATTTTTTCGAACTCATTAAAACTTACAAAAAAATGAAAACCATGAGTACATTTTTATCATTTTTTTTCGAACTCGTTAAAACTTACGAAAAAGTGAAACCTTGGAGTTCTCTTTTAAGCCCTTTTCAGACTCTCAAAATATGAAAAGATCGCCGAGTTTTTCTTTTAAACTCGTTAAAATGGAACTAAAAGACGGTCCACTTACAGCTCTTTTTCGACCGTAAAAACATGAAAAGATTGCCGGATTTTTGTCGTTTCAAATTCGATATTGGTTATAAAACGATGTGTCATTGATCACTTTTTTACTTTTTCGGGTCAGTGACACTAATAACGAAAAGTACTCCTTGGTCGTAAAAGATCAAGTGGTTCTCTCAAGTATTATTTTATACTTTTTCGGGCTTGGGAGACACAAATTTACGAAAAAGGTCAACCCTGGAGTCTTCTTAAGTTTTTCAGACTCTCTAAAATTGAAAAACGCCGAGTTTCTCCTATACTGGACTCGTTAAAATTTCACAGTAAAGGACCTGTTCGATTACAAACATGAATGGACCACTCCTTCTTAGGGTTCGAATCTAAACTAAGTTGGACTCATCCAAAGGATGAGCTTATAATCAAGCAAATGTTATCCTCCTCAAGCTTGTAAAAAATAAAGAGGTACTTGCCAGAAATGGTGGGGGGAAAGAGAGGAAAATGAGCCTATTTGTTATACTTTGTTTCGGAAAAACCTTATCACCACTCTTGAACACGACACTTTTCATTCACCTGGGTTGGGAAATCCTTTGCCTAATAGTTGATCAAACCACATTGAAAGTCTTCAGCCGGTTTCCGGGTATTAACTTTGGGACAATTGTCACCAAACCATCTGTAGTGTCGTTATGTGTTCAAGAGGAGTCTTTCAAATAAACCATTCATCTGAAAAATATCTGTCATCCATCTTGACCATCCCTGAGTCAGTCCTTGCAACTAAATTTCTTCAACTTGATCTATGATTTCGTGTTGTGGGCTTGCCTACGACAGATCGCTTTCTATCGACATCAGCACATTATCTAGAAAGATGATCTAGGAATCATCAGTACCTTGAAATTTGCATGCCTCAATGGCAGGTTTCTCGCCTTTGACGACAGTTTGCATCATTGACTTTCGATCGAAGGATTCCGTGACATGTTCGACATCAACACATCTACTCACATCTCATGGATTGTACTGAGTACTTTGAGAGCCATTGACATCACTAGTGGTTTCTCTCACACTTGTTAACAGTTTACATCATTGACTGGTAATCAAGTGGTTTCTACCATGTTCGACATCAACTCATTTATTCGCATGGATAGAATCGTACTATTTCAGGAAGCAGAAATGAAGACCCTGGATCTAGTTTCCGCCATCCAGGCTGCGAGGAGTTTTGTATTCATCATACAGTAGACTAATTATAAACAGATGGTTGCGTCCATACTGTGTCTACATGTGTCTATAATTATGATGTATTGCGAACTCATTCCTATATTAGAGCAGTAGTTAGTTTGTTAGTTAAGTTTTTGATCTGAGTATGGGAATGCCTACCTCAGTGATGATATGATCTCATATATGTATTTTGTGTTGAATATTTGCAGGTTCCGACTGGGCTCTCCACAAGATAATCCTCGAAATGATAAAGTGCTTCACCCTTCCTAGATGATATAAAACCCTAATCTACTACAGACCTCGCACTTTAGGGGGCAATCTGTTACACTAAAATTTGTCACCATGACTATTTGCAGTCAGTATGGCTCCATCAATAACCATACTGTCCTCCTTGGCAAGTCTTATACCTCTACTCCTCATGTCAAACTCCAAAAAAGAGAGAAAGCCTTTAAAAGTCAATATAACTCTGGTTACGCAGTTTCTCTTACTCTTACCTGCGTGTACGCACCTCAAGTACATAATACCTGCGTACTTGTACGCTCTGTCTGTAAAGGGGTGGGTGCGTACTCCTGTAAAGGTCAAAAGGCGCAAGTTTTACTTCAAAAAACTTACTTGCGGTCGATTCTAGAGCATTCTAGAAGATGGTTTGACGTGGATTGAGCGCCTCCAGATGGTTCATGCATCCCAATGAAAGAGGAACTTATCCCATGAAGAGGGGAGCTACCCCTTTGAAAGAGGGGCTTATCCCATTGATGGTGGACCTGTTTAACTTCCTCCAAAGCATTATAAATACAGGCATTGGGCCAAAGGGAGGGGAGGTTGAAAGCTGAACATTCCTAAGGGTAGATGCTGCTGAAATTAGGACTCCCTTATAGAGCTTGAGAGGAGAGATTCCAATCCTTTCTTAGCTTCATTTGGAAGTGGGTGAGCTGATCAAAGTAGAGGAGAACTCTTGCTGGACCTTGGGAGGGACCTGCACAACACCAAAGCACTGGTTGTAATGGTTTCTTTTGTTTCCAATTAATACAATTAAGTTCATTTTTCTCAACAAGTTGTTATATATAATTTGTTTCATAAACTCCTTGGTCTTTATGATGAATATGTTTTATTATATGAGTTATTCAGGTGCTATGTAATCGTTTGCTTGTTAGTGAATGCAGGCTTCAAGGAGAAGGAGCTCATCTGGATTGGAGAGGCTTGGCTGCTACAAACAGCGTTGGACTAAAGGTAAGCCTTAAACACCTGGTTGCTTTTATTTTAAATGCATATTTAGGGAAAGATAGTGCTTGATTGTTTTGTTTGTCACTAGAAAAGCCTTGTTTCCTAGGGAGGTCAGTTTTGTCCGCAAAATTGACTCTTTCCGCATGACACCCCCATCGTCTTTATCATCATTGTCATTATCATAACAATCGCAATTCATGTCATCGTCATCATCTTCATTATCATCATCCTCCTAATTATTGACATTGTCATCAGTTGTTCATAATTTTCAATGTCATAAGAAATATAACCAGTGCAAAAAATATGATGTGTGTTGGAAAAGGGATGCAAAAGTGAACAAAAAAAATGGGGGTAAAAATAGACATAAAATTGGATGAAGAGTGGACACAACTTAAGTAGATGCAAAACAAGACAGAAAATTGACACAAAAGTGGATGAAAAAGTAGATGCAATAGTTGATGCAAACTTGAACACAAAATAGGATTCAAACATGGATGAAAAAGTGGAAGAAAACATGGGAACAATAGTAGGCATAAAACTTAGCATGAATTGTGGTGAAGAGGATGCGAAGATGGATGCAAAATTGGAAGCAAACGTGGGTATAACAGTAAGTACAAAACATGGCACAAATTGTGTCACAACAAAAGTGGATGTAATGATAGATGCAAAAAAGAAGCAAATGAAGATGAAAAAAGGGATGTAAAAGTGGGCATAAACATGGGTGCAACAATGGATGTAAATTAGGATGCAAAAGTTGATGCAACAAAATTTGATGCAAAAGTAGATGCAATATGATACACAAAACCTTATGCAAATATTGACATAAAAGTTGATATAAAAAGGGATGCAAAAATAGATGTAAAAGTCGATGAAAACCTAGATGTATATGAGGATGCAATCATGGATGCAAATTTAGAAGCAAAAAAGGGTGCAAAGGGAGGTGTCAAACTAGGTGCAAATTATGGCACAAGAAAAATGGATGTAATAGTGGACACAATAACAGATGAAAAAGAGGATGTAAATATGGATGCAAAACAAGATGTAAAAGTCAATATAACAAAAGTAGATGAAAAATTAGATTCAAAACTAGACAAAAACCTCGATGCAAAACTTGGCACAAAGGGGATGCAAAAAATATGCAAAAATGGATGCAAAAAATGATTTAAAAAATGATGCAAAAGAGGATGCAAGAGATGATGCAAAAGTTGATGCAAGTGTAGGCGCAAAAAGTGGATGCAATAGAGGATGCAAAAGTTGGTGAAACAAAATTAGGTGCCAAACTTGATGCAAAACATGGTGCAAAGGATGGCACAAAACTTGGCATAAAACCTGGCATAAAACTTGGTGTAAAATCTGGTGCAAAACCTATTACAATACCTGGTGCTAAACTTGATGTAAGACTTGGTGCAAAACTCGGTGCAAACTTTGCATCAAGTTTTGCACCATATTTGATAAATGGACACAAATAACACCAAAAATGGGCTCTAGATGCAAAAAAGGAAGCAAAAAGGGATGCTAATCACAGGGTTTTGTTGTAGTGATATATGCAGATGTTGTGGAGGGCCTTGGAACTCTGATGTGGGTTACCCTTGGTGCGTGGTAGTATATGAAACTTAGTAGTGTAGGGACAAGTCGAATGGTGAATACAACATAATGATTTTTCGAACCTAGAGATATAGCTCAATGATACACACCAATTTGGATAGTGTGCACATGGACCACATAAAGTAGTTTTTAGGAAAAAACATATATATGGTTCCATATTCTATTCACCATTACATTAGGGAACATCTTTCAACATTTATGACAACAAATAACATCTTTCAACATTTTTTACAACAAATAATGAATATAGAAAACTGAGGCCCATGGCATAATAAAAACTTTGATATCAAGAGTTTGACACTAAGGAGTAGGACTTTGGTAATGAGAGCTTCGAAGACAATGTAAATAGGTCCAATGGTCCACATATATGCTTCTTAGGAAGGATAAAGAATAACTTTCAATATTTCCTATGTCATCTTGGAGTACCATTGTTTCTTCTTATTGTTGTAAGAGAAAAATGTATCGTAGCACTTTTGAGATAAGAATAGTTATTTTCCATTTGCTTTAATGACACTAACTGGTATGACATTCCACATAGAGAGAAATGCAGGCTTTCTTTTTCTTTTCTTTAATTTCAATGAACTCTCAAGATTAATCAAATCATACAGGTGATGAAGATGGAGCCAAAGACGAGAAGCCCGACACACGCAATGGTTTGCGAAATTTTTGAAATTCGTTGATGAGCATCAACAGTGTCAGAGATTGGAATTATGATGTTGAAGTCTAGAATTTGGATGGAGTTGTATGTGGGGCATTGATGCCTAAGGTTGCACCTATTAGGAGTTTTGGAGGGAGTTGGCGTCATCCTTTCGAAATTCCTAGGGTATGTGAGTATGAGCCTAGATTCCTGCCTTGGGGTAGATGAGGTTTGAGCCTTGGGGTTCTTGTATTGACCAACGAGGATTTAAGCTTGGTTTTGAAAGTTGATAAAGAAGAGATTGAAAGTACTCGTGCTTTCCCCCGGCACGATGATGTAACTTTAGATGCTTGTTGTGGTCACTCAAGTGATCCTTATACTGGATACAACAGAGGGTGTTGGATAGGAGAGAAGAAGTAAATAAATAAACAACTTCTGAATCAAGATTCTGTGATCCATAACTTGTACGCTAAGAAATCTTTCGGTGATAATCACACAAGAGAAAATTTTATCGAATCCTTGAAGAGGAGGGAGTATGTAATGCCTCATATTACCAAATTAATAAATATTGACAATGATGATGATAGATAATAATAATAATGTAATAAAATAAACAAAATAATAAATAACAAAATGAAGTTCATAATAAATAAATAAAGGAAACTATTTTATAAAAAAAAAAGTAAAAGAGTGAAAAAATAGTTACAATAAATTTATGGAAAAAGTCAAAAGTAAAAGAATAAGCTAAGTAAGAGTAAATATGGAAAAAGCTAAGTTAAACTTAAAACAAAAAAAATAGAAATTGCATGATAACACATAGATTATGTGCATGAAGAATGTCGTGGCGCATTCATTTTTCTGGGAGAATGGATGAGAAAGAGGATGGGATGCATTCTTTGTTCTATTTAATGGATGAGAAGGAGGATGTGATGCATTATTTTTCTGGGAGACTTATTGGATATGAGGGATTCAATGATAGAGGTAGTTGATTGAGGGTTTGGGGGGTGGCCAGCTATAGAAAGATTTAGTGCATCTGAGCCTACGATTGGGTGGAGAGTCATTCCCAACACTTTGGTTGTGGTTGGTAGAATCAATGTAGCACAACGGTGTTGAAATCACAAGTAAGATACTTCTTCATTGTACAAATAAAAGTATCGCATCTCTCGTTGCTTTCGTAGATTATATACTAATTAGTTGAAATCTTCCTTATTTTGATATTTCTTTTCTAAACTAAGTGGTAAATTCTTCCATTAATCAAAAGATATTACATTATTTAGATCATTAACTATATATGGTCTCAACCTGCCCAATGGGAAACCATGTATGTTGACCATCTGTTTACTGAATAACTAGTCCAAAATTGAAGCAAAATAAAAAGGTGCAGTATCACAAAGGAAATCACAACATCATCAAACCAAGAGTCTAGATCAAAACATGAGCCTAAATCATATAACATAAAAAATAGGAATTTGAAAAGTTTATAGGTGTTGGGTCTCTTGCACTAGAACCCGAAGGGGATTAAGAAACCAGGCACGAAATGTGCCACTTAATCCTGGCAAGTTAGCTATCCATTTTCTCCATATAAATCCTCATGTTCTATTATTCCCTCTTTACATTTTTCAGGTTGGAAAATATATTGTACTGATCAACTTGTCCTTCCATTAGAATTTGTGTCATCGGTGACTTAATTTTCCAATACAAGAAGAGGGCTTGGATATATTGTTTTCTTCTACCCCTGGTGTGGCTAAGGTCAGAAACCAATTGACCAAATTTTTCCACCATCTCATAATCTAACAATAAATCTCCATCTCTAGTCTCCATATCCTCCAAGTAGTGTATCTCATTACTAACATCAGCAGAGGTTGTTTCATGGAAAGTGTTTGCGACCTCTCTAGCCTGATTATGGTCTTGATTTCGCCCTAGTGGGCCTCTTCCTCCACCCAAACCTCTACGATAGTGCATTTATTTGCGTTGCATGATTAATTGTCAGCCCCCTCGACCCTTACAAATTTCCTACCCCTGTTTGCCAATAAAA
Organism: Pinus tabuliformis; assembly: GCA_031772625.1. Taxonomy (NCBI): domain Eukaryota; kingdom Viridiplantae; phylum Streptophyta; class Pinopsida; order Pinales; family Pinaceae; genus Pinus; species Pinus tabuliformis. The sequence continues at coordinate 266,451,448 of CM062810.1, forward strand.
ATTTTGAGGATGGTTGGGTATCTCCTCCCAAAGTTCATCACCCAGTCACTATAGTTGATGCAATTCAATACATCCTTCAAACCCACGAATATCACAACAACAATAACAGTCAAGGCACAACCAAAGATTCCACCCAGAACTACAGTTGTCTTTTGCAACTATAAATTTTTGTCTTCACTAAGGTGGAACAAAGACTAATAATCCATAGCTAGATAGACAGCCCTACAAATATCATTTTGCTTGTCTATTGTACTATAATCCCTTAGCCAATAGGTTTGTAAAGATCCCACCATGTAATTAAATAACTTAGAATAAATTGCAATCACAGCCACACCAGCAGCTTGTCCATTGAGTACATAGGTATTACATACAACCCAAGGATAAAACCCTCCCACGAGAAAGATCCAAATCATAATATTATCCAAGGGGTTGACAAGGCAAGACTTCAAAAAAGGGCATTGAATATCTAAGAATTACCAAGGAAACAGCAAAAGTGAAACCCCTTACCAATGTAACCATAGGGTGTTTACTTCTCCCCCCAACGCAACAATAAGTACCTACCAGTAAAATCCCACTTCTACTACCAATTTTAGCCTCTATATTGAAGGGGTCTAGACAGTGAGTGAGGTGACCAACATAAATATGCCTCAAACTAGAAATTGAAAAGACACAATGTTGAATTTTGTAGTTATGGTCGGTCTCCATAATTAATATTTTTAGCCCTTGAAATATATGTAATGATTAATACAAGACATGTTCTTCATGTTGATTTCAAAAGAGAAAATTTTGAATTTTGAATTTTGAATTTTTGGATCCAAACTTGTCAAGTCATCCCTCCTTTATGTCAAGTCGGCCCCAATTGAAAAGACACCCATTCGACCATCCAAAAGTCTATATATAAGGCGCTTGACCTCCTCCTCCAAATACAATTTCATCTCAAACACAACAAGATACCTTTAGGGAATCCAAGAAAAGGAGAAGAAGAAAAAGAAGGACAAAGAAGGAAAAAGACATTTCTAGCTTTCTCTATCTCTATTTCGCATGTGTGAAACCCTCCTTCTGCAGCTTTGCATGTGTGGTTTTTGGGGAGTTTTTGGGTAGAATTTCTAGGTAGCAGGGCCATGTTTTTGGGCATTTTTTAAGAGGCTGAATGTTGGCCTAGGAAGATCAAGTAGGGAAAAGTTTTTTGGGAAGATATAAGACTTGAGAAGAGGGTAGTTTGACCAGGTTTGACCATTGTATTGTTGGTCAGTTTGACCATCATATCTGACCTAAAAAATTAGGTGTATCTCATGTTGAACTAAATAATTTCTCGAAGGAAAAGGTTGTTGGGTTTTTCCCCCAAGTGGGTTTTCCCACAGTAAATCCTTTATTATCTTTGTGCATTGTGATATTTACCATCCTTATGCATTTCTAAAGATGGTAATTGCTTGATGATAAACTGGAAGTGCTAAAAGAATATCTACATCACTAGAAGTAATTATCAATTTTCAAAAATGTGTGCTTGTATCTATTGTACTTGGAAAATCAACATGGTATTAGAGCTTTGGTGAAGAAAAGGACATTAAAATCACTCTTGAAGAAACCTATATCTGAAATCTGATTGTTTATCTATAACCATGGTTTCTCTATGAAGTCAAAAAATAATTTGCATGGAACTACAAATTTTAGGGCTTAAAAGACAAGAATTTACCTCATTCTTGAAAAGAATGATGTTCTCGATATTGTGAAGGGCAAGGTTACTAAACCTTCAGTTAATGAAGGGAAATAAAAACAGAAGAAGGATGACATCATAGCCATGAGTCTCATTTTGGTTTCTCTCATAGATCATTTTATTCCATGTGTCTCAAATCTTGACACTTCAAAGAAGATGTATGATGCCCTGGTTGGATTATACACCTTCAACAACATTAGTCAAGCAATGAGTTTGAAGAATGAGCTTATTGATATTAAAATGACAAGAAATGATAAAATGGCCTCATATTTCATGAGGATCTCTCAATTAAGAGATCAAATTCAAGCAATTAATGAAATTATTTCTGATAAAGAATGTGTAACTACAAAAATTAATGGTTTGCCTCTCATGGGACTCGTTTGCATCTAGTAGAGAAAAGATTCCAAGTTTTGAAGATCTATGGACCCCATGTAGTCAAGAAGAATCTTGAATTATATCAAAAGGAAAGATTGAGAGATATGAAGAAGCTGACTCTCAAGCATTTGCATTACGTTCCAAGAAGACTGGAGGAAGAAAGAAGTTTGACTTCCAAAGAAAAAATGCAAGTAGAAGATATGCTCCTCAAGGGAAGAAAGATATGTCGAAGATTTAATGATATCATTGTAGCAAATTTAGTCATTATGGAAACCAATGTCTTGAAGGATCGAATGGTAGAAAGAGAAAGGGAAAGCAAAATGCTACCACAGCAGACAATTATGAACATCCAAAGAAACCCAAGAAAGAAAATCCTAGTGACAAAGATTTACTTTATTTTTCTGCTCCTACAAGTTTTGTTGCAGATAGAAATGACATATGGTTGGTAGATAGTGGTGCCTCAAGACATATAACAGGATCATGACAATCACACAAGTATGATGGAAAGGAAATCATCATAAAATGTAGAGCTTTGAGATAACAACAGCTATGTAGTCAAAGGAGTTGGGTTAACATCTGTTGAGCTGGAATCAGGTGAAAACGTTCATGTTAGCAACATACTATATGTACCAGGTTTGAAAAAATAGTTTGGTTTGTATTTCATGTTTGGAAGACAAAGGATATATAGTAACATTTGTCGATTGTCAAGTACTTGTATGGCCCAAGGATTCAAGTCTAGACTCTGGTAGAGTTATTGTATTTCGTGAAGGAAGGTTCAGTATAGACTCTTGAAATAACCATCTCAAGCATTAGTTCATAATAATATCAATCCATTTGAACAATGGCATAGAAGATATGCTCACCTTCTCTACAAATCTTTTCCAGCTTTAAATCAAATGGATTTAGGTGTTCCAGAATTGCATATGGAACATGACGGAGTATGTAAAGGTTTTACGCTTGGGAAGAATGTCAAGAAGCATTTTACAAGTTGTGATAGTAGGTCCAAGGAAATATTGGATCTAGTTCATTCTGATATATGGATTCTAATGCTAGTGAAATCTCTAGGAGGATTTGTACTTTGTAACTTTTATTGATGACTTATCTCACAAGACATGGATATATTTCATGAAGACCAAGCATGAAGTATTCAATAAAATTTAAGAATTCAAGGTTGAAGTAGAAAACTTAACAAGAAAGAAAATCAAGATGCTGAGATCAAATAATGGAGGAGAATACACTTCCAAGGAACTCATTTCCTTTTGTAAAGAAGTTGGGATTAAGAGGGATTTGATAGTCCCTTAGAATCCACAACAAAATGGATTTGTTGAAATAAATAATAGATCCATTGAGGAATTTATTAAGGCAATGATGCGTGATAAGGACTTGCCCCATGTTCTTATGGATTGAAGAATCCATGACAGTAGTCTATATTCAAAATAGTAGTCCTCACCAATTCTTGGAAGGTAAGACTCCTGAAGAAACGTTCATTGGATAGAAACCAAAGGTTGGACATTCGAGAATATTTGGTTGTCTAGTTTACATACATGTGCCAAAAGATAAGAGGAAGAAACTAGAGCCTTTAGGAAAGAAAGGAATATTTATTGGATACAACGAATCATCAATACAGAATTTATGTTCCAGGATAACAACAAGTTGAAGCCATCAAGGACATTACCTTTGATGAGAATGTTGACTATTGGAAGTCCAAAGAAACTCCCATGGACTCTAATGATGATGAAGAGCATGAAACTCCAAAGGAAGATGGTTCAGATCCTTCCAATTCTACTAAACATATCATAGATCATTAAGAAGAACCATAAGGGCCTAGTGAACCAATGGATCTAGTTGTTCATGAAATCAAGAAGATACCATCTTGGCTTAGATCTACCTTGAAATAAGTAGAAGGACATGTAGCTCCACATGGCACCTTCGGGGAGAGAAAGAGACCTAAGAAGTATTCTGGGTATGCAACATTGATGACCAAACTCATTGATTATGCACCTTCCAACTATGAGGAGGAAGTTAACTAGAAGGTTTGGAAGGATGCTATGATGGAAGAATGTTAATCTATTATGAAGAATGGTGTATGAGAGATTGTGTTAAGACCTGAAGGAAAGTCAATGATGACCTCCAAATTGATGTACAAGATTAAGCATGCAGTGGATGGTAGTATTAACAAGTACAAGGCGAGATGTGTGGCTATAGGATTCTCCCATAATTAGGGAGAGGATTACGATGAGACATATTCTCGAGTTTCAAGGTACAATACTATTAGATCTATTATTTATATTGCTTCTTCTATGGGTTTGAATTTACATCAGATGGATGTAAAGACTGCTTTTATTAATGGTGTGATTGAGGAAGAAGTGTACATAGAACAACCCCAAGATTTTGAGGTTTATGGGAAGAAGTATCATGTTTTCATATTGAAGAAAGCCTTGTATGGACTTAAACAAGCACCTAGAGCCTAGTATTATAAAATTGATGGCTACCTGACAAGACTCAGCTTCTCCAAAAGTGAATGTTGATCCAAAGTTATATATCAAGGTTGAGAAAAATGAACTTGTGATTTTATTGGTGTATGTTGATGACTTATTTCTAATAGGTGTAGAGCATCTCATTACTCAGTGTAAGAAGGAGTTAGCCTTTGAATTTGATATAAAGGATATTGGCTTGATGTATTATGGGACTAGAAGTATGGCAGAAGCCTGGTGAAATACCAGGCTAGAAATCAGAAGTTGATTGGCTCCTTCATGTATTTGGTTAATCCCAGGCCATAAATTTGCTTTGCAATGAACACTTTAAGCCAGTTCAGTTGGAACCGAGATATGATCGTTGGATTGCAAAAAAACATGTATTAAGATATCTACATGGTACAGTTGATCATGGTTTGAGATACGTCTCAAACAGTGATATATAGTTGTAGGGATATACAAATTTTGATTGGGCAAGGAGTGCAGAAGATAGAAAGAGTGTATCTAGAGTTTGCTTTAGTTTGGGCTTTGTTATGATTTTTTGGATGAGCAAGAAGTAGACATATGTTTCACTCAACACCACCGAGGCAAATTATATTGCAACTGGTTTATCAAGTTGTGAAGCAGTGTGGCTTTGGAAGTTACTCGCAAGACTATTTTATCAAGTGTTGGAATCGCCCGTGATATATTGTTGCAATCAAAGTTGTGTGAAGATTTCATATAATAAAGTTTTCAATGACAGGTCAAATCATGTCGAGATCAAGTACCACTTCATTTGTGACATGGTGTAGAAAGGAACAATGAAGCTTAAATACATCTCTATTGATGAGAAGATAGTTGATATTCTTATAAATCCTCTATCTAGAGTGAAGTTTGTATACTTCGGGGACAAGCTTGGACTTGTTCAAAATGCATTCCTCAATGAAAGGGGTGTTGATGTGATAACATCAGGGACAGACATTCTCCTTGGGATAGGTTGACAAGGATTAGGGAGAATGCACGGAGAATGATCCAGAAGAGGATACACATTTTTCTTAGGTCAGAGATGTTGACGAAGATTAGGAAGAATGGTCCTAGAGGCACAGAATTACTCAGTTGAGTAGGTGTCTTTCAGCATCAGGCTCAGCATTACTCTCCAGATAGGCTGACTGAGGGCACTTAGAATCACAACCTAGAGTGAGACCTTTGGATAAATTGAATGTGTCCCTAGGGTTTCACCATGGGTCAGAGAGATTGACCAGGACGATGTTGAATCAAGATTAGTCTGTATACCATGGGTCAGAGGCACCGACCAGAATCATGGTGACTAGTTGATGTTAATGATGTACCATGGGTTAAAGACGCTAACCAGAGTTACGATACCTAGTGATGTTGTATATTTTACCATGGGTCAAAGTTGTTGACCAAGATTATGGTAATCACATGATGTTGATATTGATGATGAATTGTTGTAACCTTTTCTTAGAGAAATTTATCAACAAGAAAACATATGGATAGTCATTATGAATACCTACCTAGCTAAGAGGGAGTGTTGATTTTTTTTGCTATGGCCGGTATTCATAATTAATATTTTATCTCTTTAAATATATGTAATGATTAATATAATACATGTTCTTCATATCTATTTCAAAAGAGAAAAATTTGAAATTTTTGCTACAAACTTGTCAATTCGGTCCTCCTTCAAGTCAAGTCAACCCCGGTTAAAGAGACATCCATTCAACCATCTAGAAAAGGAGAAGAAGAATAAGAAGGACGAAGAAGGACAAAGACATTTCTAGCTTTCTCTCTCTCTATTTCACATGTGTGAAACCCTACTTCTACATATTCACGCATGTTGTTTCTAGACAGTTTCTAGGAAGCATGTCCAAAATCTTAGGCAGCAAGGCTGAGTTTCTGGGAAGTTTCTAGGAATTTGAATTTCAGCCAAGGAAGATCAGGAAACGTTGAAGTTGTTGGGTAGATTGAAGACTTGACAAGGGGGAAGTTTGACCAGGTTTGACTATTGTATTATTCATCAATTTGACCATCATATTTGACTATAAAAATGAGGTGTATCTCTTGTTGAATTGAAGGATTTCTCTAAGGAAAAGGTTGTTGGGTTTTTCCCCAAGTAGGTTTTCCTAGGGTAAATATTATATTATATTTGTGCATTGTGATCTTTATTGTCCTTTTGCATTTATGGTTGAATTTCTGAAGTATTAATGATAAACTGGAAGTGCTAAAAGAATATCTACATCATTAGGAGTCATTATCGGTTTTTACAAATTAGTGATTATATATATATATAGATAAATATATATATATATTGCACTTGAAAAATCAACGCATAAGGCCAAGCAATAAGCTAGATACAATTGTCTACGGTGAAATATATTTATATTGCACTTGAAAAATCAACACAAAAGACCAAGCAATAAGCTAGATAAAACTAAAAATCCATACATAACATATAAATTCTGACCATGATAGATAGCTTAAGGGACCCATAATACAACATTCATAGAGGCCATGAATTACTTATGGGCACCGGTAGGAATGAATGTTCTAGAGCACGAGACCCATAACCTCTACTCAACTGAAAATCACCCCCCGACCAAGACTCTTGTGCATACACACCACCTTCTTGACCCCAACAATTAACCCAACCAATATCACACAACAATTAACTCAGTCTATAAAAAACTTAGCCCCTGGATGAGTCCTTATCTTGCACCTTCATTTAATAGATGACATCCTTAACATGATTTCCAAGTTGGTGAAATAAATCCATCACATGCACCTCCATGCATGGGGGTGGCCACGCCACCCCCATAATCCAATGCATAACATCATTGTATTGCCCTAGGTGGTGGGCATGAATCCCACGGGGCCACCCCTTCCACTTCACCCCCATTGAGGATCCTTATTTTGATAATTAACGGCCTTGAATCTTTGTAATTAATTTTTTACTCAATTTCTCCTTCACAACAACCCCATCCAACTTTTCCTTTCTCTTCTTCCTTGTGTCAACCACAAATATCTCCCTTCCTCTCCCTTCCCCACCGTCTTTCATTATCTCTCTTAGTTTTCAACTCTCACTCACTCTCTCCCCTCACTCAAAAAATCATTCTTCCCACTTTTCCTCGCCCCCCTCTCTCTCACTCACTTTCTTTCTCTCTTTATCTCCCTTGACCCTTTACCCCTCCCCCTGTCACTATCCCCACCTCCCAAAACCCACTCTAACCATTTCCTACTTGATAATTCTTCCACAACCCTGTACTTCTCTTTCTCTCTTTCTTTCTCTCTTTATCTCCCTTGGCCCCTCTATCCCTCCCTCTCTCACCCCACCTCAACCCTTTTGTACCAACATTCTTCCCCACCTCTTTCTCTCTCTCCCCCCCCCCCTTGGTCCCTCTATCCCTACCTCTCTCACCCTCCCCCAAATCCACATCAATCATTTCCCACCAACCCGTTCCTCTCTCTCTCTCTCTCTCTCTCAGTCGTTATATCCCTCCCTCTCTCACCCTCCCCAACTCCCCTAAACCCACGTTGAGCATTTTCCATGTGCTAAAGTACTAGTTGTAGAAACACATGCACATTCCTAGCATTAGAAGCACACACATATTTTCAGCATTAAGAACATGCACACGTTGTTAGTGCTAGAAACGTGCATGCACTAGGAATGCACACATGTTGTTTTGAATTTAAATCTTCCCTGGCAACAATCCTATATGCACGATGAGTTGGTTGATCTGGGTATTGGTTTGGGATAACCAATCAGGTGGTTTGGGTTATAAATACATGAAAAACATGAATTTTTGAGAAAACACACATATATATGTCTCTACTATTGATGTTATTCTTCTATAATCTATTCAAATTCATTGTCCATGGAACTACATACACATATAAAGTCAACTATATATATTCTAAAAATAATAATAATAATAATAATTGTTTTTATTATTTTCAATACATTTTTCTCTTGACATATATCAAAATCTTAAAATACAACCCTCATCCATTTATGCTAAAAAAATTTGGGCATAAACTATTTGGAAAAAAATTTATATGGTGCAGTACGGGACATTAAACTTGCAATTTAAAAAAAATGATTGTTTGATATTGGTAAGACTCTTTTAGGTTGCATTGATGGAAGACCTTATAATTTCAAGGATATAATGACTTTTATATATATATATATATATATATATATATTGGAAAAATAGTTGTGCACAAGAACAATTTATGCATACATACATATATATATATATATATATTTTGGAAAAATAGTTGTGCACAAGAACAATTTATTCTCTACAACTCCACATGTTTTTGTAGCAAGCTTCCATCATTTAGATACTCAAATGTTGCACTAATGGAAACATAGGCATATATGTTGCATGAAAAATAACATACCAATATTAGGAAAAGTCAAAATTCACATAGTTAGACACAATTTATATAAATAAAAACTATATATTTGGAAAGCCAACTAATTTTTCTACATTTCATCTTTTTACACCATCTTCAAATTCATCAGCATAAATGAGTCATGAGAGACCATCATGAGCATGCACCCAGTTTTACCTCCTGTGACAATGCCAACCAACATTTACCTTGGAACTCTACTTGGGCTCTATTTCACAAATAAGAAATTATCACAACTCTAACCATACTTGTGTAAAATTTGCCCTCCAACCATAGAGATTAAAAATCACCTTAAACACGTAAATTAACAATGACCATCCAACCACAAAAACAGAGATTCATTATCATCCATCCATTAGAGATATGTTACCATTAAACCATAAATATTGGTTAACATCTATAAATATCCACAAAGATCAAACCACTAGTAAAAATCTATTTTTTTTTCTTACTCTCCATGAGTTTAGAAAGAAAGATCTAACCACTAGTAAAAATATGTTTCTTTTTCTGATGTCTCATGAGTTTATATATCTATACCCCAAAACTCGAGGGTGGTGGACACAAGATCTTCCTCCTCCCGTGGAAAACATGAATTGCAAAGGATATCGATGAAGAAGGATCTACATAGAAAGGAAATTGTTTTCTTTACATAATTTACCAAGAAAGCACGTTGTTGCTAAGCTGATGTGGACTAATTTCTATTTTTCAATTTTTCATTTTATTTTTTTAATTATATATTGATTTTTTCATTTCCATAAAATACATCAATTAATCATTTTTTCTTTTTCATAATATCATTTACATTAATCAACCAAATTTTTTATTTTCAATTTTATTTTATTAAAATTATATCAACGAACACTAATATCTCTTAACGCTCCTGAATTTAATTAAATAAATAAATTTTACAAAATAAAATATATAAAAATAAGATATTAAATTTACATTATTTTTTATATTTTTAAAAAATAATTAATTTAAAAAAAATTTCAATTTTATTTTATATTTTTAATATTATATTAATATATAAATTAAAATTATAACTAATGTTAAAAAAAATTATTGCATAAACGTTACATTATCAAAATAAATTTTAAATTATGATAAATAAAAAAATTATATATATATATATATATATATATTAAAAGCTATAATTAAAAATAAAAATATATATTCATAACAAATATTTAAAATTAAATTTCAAATATAATATGAATTTGAAAAATGGAAACACTACCAGCATAGATTCATATTAACTTCGGATGTACCAAGAGTTCAGAGGGATCAAATTTCTCAAAATGCAAATCTCTTTTTGAGTGCAAAAATTGACTATTGGTAAATTCAGAGTTAAGATGGATCTATATTGGTTTTAACAAAACATTAATAAAATGTTTTAACTATAAGAAAATTTTCATTTTCTTGATTGAAACTAGCCTTGCCCCTATTGAAAACATGGTTATGACTAGGTATCTCATTTATCAGAAGAAGTTATTCAACATGGAAGCCAGGAGATTTCTTAAAATTGCTTCTAACTCTAGCCAAAACTCTCATCTTTGACTCAAGCGAGGATAGCATAAGGATGCCTAGCCTTGGCTAGACCATTGGGGGATAAACCACGAGATCATCTTGAAGAATAAGGATAATATTAAAAATATTATTACTTCCAGATAAGTTATGGAGAGATAAAGATTTAGAAGGAAAAAGGAAACTACGATATTATAAGGAGGTGATCAACCCCAATCTTGAAAACCAAAATTATCTATCTATCTTAACTAGTGTCAAGAAGAAAATGAACATTGTTAAGGTAAGAACTAATTCTCGTGAGCTTTAAAATGGAACTAGGGGTTGGCCAACTCCCAAAATGCCATGGGATGAAAGAGTCTCTCACTTATGTGACACTAATAGGGTTGAAGTTGAAAAGCATTTTCTTTTGGATTGTCCAGTCTTTATTCACATCCATTCTAAATTTCAAAATATTTGTCACACTACCAACCTTCTTGACTTATTAAGTCGGCATAACTATGGTGATCTGGGAACAATTCTCTTGCTTCTTTTCAAGCATAGAAATAAAATGTTAAAGAATATCAATTAATATCTTACCTTCTTAAGGTCTGATAGATCATATTGGTCTTAGTGGACATCAATTATGATCATCATCATCATATAATAAACATAGTTGGTATTGAAATATTTTATTTATGATTCACATTCTTCACATTTAAACATTAATAGATGTTCTCCCATATTGGGAAGTAGAAAACATGTCCATAGAATGCAATATGTCTCTCACTATGTATATATATAGACATGCACACACATTGAATTATATTTGTTATTAATATTTTTTAAAATGCTACCTGTAAATGCTATACAAATCTCCGGCATATCTTGAATTAGAAAAATCGTATTAATAGAATAATAATTCTCTCTCTACATATTGAAATATTTGATTTTTTATACACATTAAAAAAATTGTTATTAATAATTTTTAACTATTATTTATCAACTCTGTGTTTAGAATTACACATCTCATTCACAATCAAAAGTGAAAATATAAGAAAAATTTTAATTTAGATTACTTTATTTTATCTATTTAAAGTTGATATAAAATTATGTTATTTAACATGGATATTGAAATATTTTATTGATGGTTATCACTAATTTTTTGTTATTAACAGAAACTAAATTATACATCATATAATATCAATAATATTATTTTTACATGTTGGTTACACGGTAGCCCAGGGCTACACTAAATGTATAGAGCAGCCTCACGTGCCTCCCAATCCTGCCCCCTGGATTGGCATTTGGAATATACCTTCAATTCCTAAAGTCAACCACTTCTGTTGGCTTCTCTGCCATCAAAAAATTCTAATTGAAGACAGGCTTCAGAAAAGGGGCATCTTTGGGCCGTCTAGATGCATTCTTTGTAAGGAAAACTCAGAATCCGCCTTCCACCTCATGATTGAGTGCAATTTCGCAGCTTCCATATGGCAGGAGCTTCTTGTTTCTTGGAAGCATAAATTCACCTTCCCCTCCTCTGTTTCAGATCTGTTTGCGGGTTGGATGGCCAGGTATCTAGGCTCATTGCCAAAAAATAAAAAAATCAGGATAGCGTGGAGCACTCTGCCAAAATTCATCAGCTAGCATCTCTGGCTGGAAAGGAACAGAAGGATATTCCGAAATAAGGAACAGGACTTTAGAATAGTTGTCAACTCAGTAAAAAGTAAGCTTGTTGAGTGGCTGGAAGGCAAAGGAGATGATTCAAATCTAAGCCAGCAATACATAGATCTGGAAACTGCCCTCAATTTCAAATTTCCAAAATCGATCAGCCCTCCTCCATCTCGCAAAGAATGGCAAGTCAGGAAAAATGAAGTAGATTTTCAAACCTGGCTGTCCAAACAAACTCTTCCCTCTCTCTTCTTTGATGGGGCAGCCAAAGGGAATCCAGGCATTGCTGGAGCTGGAGGACTCATCATAAATCCAGATGAAACAGCTTTGCACAGATTTGCTTGGGGATTAGGCCATTCCTCAAGCATTCAAGCTGAAGCGATGGCCCTTTTTCAAGGAATCAAACTCCTCAAAGAGCTGGGCTACAAGGAGGCAAATGTCTTTGGGGATTCCCAGGTTATCATCCAAGCAATGGCGACTAATTCTATTCCACCGGACCTGCAGCTAGCAAGGATAATTACAAGGATCAAAGGCATGGCAAAGTCCCTGAATCTGAAATACTTTCATGTTTTGAGAACAAATAACAAAGAAGCAGATATCGAGGCAAACAAGGCAGTCCATTTAGTTGTCGGTTCTATTCTCAGAGATAAGGAAATCCTTTGGGATCCAATCCCCTAAAGAGCCATGTTCTATTGCATCCTTTTGCAATAGTTTGTTTGTATTTTTCAGCTCGGGAAATCAGCAACAGAAGTACACTATATTAAATGTAAAAAGAAGAGTCTGATGAGAGTAGGCATTATATTCCTCTTGCTGAAAAGGCATGCAGAAATATGCTTCTCCTTATGTAACTGAATTTGTGGCTCTCAGCCAATCAGTTAATGAAATCCCATAGTCGTTTCTATAAAATATATATATATATATATATATATATATATATATATATATATATATGATTATTATTATTATTATTATTATTATTATTATTATTTTTACATGTTATCCTACTCCATATTAAGTAGTAAATGAATTACATATCTCCAAGTTCATACTAAAAAGTAAATTATTAGTTTTTTACTTCTAATTACTCTATCTCTCTATATAAAGTTGACTAAAATTAAGGTGAACATCCAAGTATTCTATTTATAGACAACATTATTATTTTAAAATGTAATGTTAAATGACAACATCTCCCCCATTCTCGGTTGTAAAGTACCTCTTGTAACATCTCCATGTTCTACCCCCCACTTATTGTAATTGATATCTATGATTGTAATGTCGGCGTGGAAGGGTCATGACTGGTTGGACCTATGATCAAACAATAATTAGTATTATTAATTAATTAACACAACTAAAGGTTGGAAAACCTTACATATCCTTGGCCTGAGGGAAACTTGCTTGCTCACATTTTGTTACCTAAAGTCGCTTTAATACATGAAGCTTGCTTTCTCGCTTGTTTTGCTTGAAGTCATGACCCATATTAGTTGAATTAAATGACACAGTTACTGGTGGTGTACCATTGGGTTACACATGTCGCATGATTTTTGGATTCCTATTGTGTGCTATGAATAGGCCCATACTCACCCGAAGAAGGAGGAGGTGGCGTAACAGATAGAACCACCATCCGACACATGGAAATATGATATTGGATGGAGAAAAACGTAAACGTTTTGTTCTGTGACGTGAAGGAAAGGAATGGACATGAGTGGACTGAGTACCCATTCATGGGGCTTCTACTCACATATCAAAAATGGGACAAATTGAAGAGCCAATTCGGGCTCTCTAGTCGTAGAAAAGAAGCAGAGATAGTAGAAGAAAAACAGAAGGGGTGTTGGACATTTGGATATTGGGAGTAGTCAGCCTTTGTTGGATTGTATATCCTTGTTTTCTTATGTCTTTCCATGGAATTGGTAACCTACTCTCTATGACCCTGGGTGAAAATTTGTGTACATGTGTATATAATCTTTGAGTTTTGTCTAAGCTTGTGTGGCCTGTGTGAACTTCAACGAGTGAACGTACCACTAAGTGTTGGATAATGAGCTAGTGAAACACTAATACAGTGGAATCCATCTCTTGAAAAATATGTTCAACCCATTGGTGTGAAACCTTTCCCTATGCAAGCATTTCCTTAAATTCCGGATCCAATTCAAGGGTGGTCAACGACAAGAAAGGTTGCAGTGTAGCTAGCCTATTGTTGGGTGAAGAGTGGAAGCCCCCACTTCAGTTTCCAGCTAAATCAATATATCAGATAAGTATTCTTGGTTACGCATCTTAGACTAGAGACTGTGATGTGCCTTATTATGATTGTGACTAATGATTAATCTTGTTATTTATGTAACAATGTATGATTCATTATCTATTCATGGTTGATCACTAATTTGTATATCGATGGTGGCTATGAATAGTTTTAGTTATATGGTTGTAGTATTCTTAGTCATTTTTAGATTTTATGATATTTCCTTGGTCGGTGATCTAAAATCACGTGGGATTGATCTATCATTTCATAAGTTTCAACCATTTTTATATGTTTATAAGTTTGGGTAGCTCACTGCCATAACCATAATTGTGGGTTGTCTCATTAGGAATTCAATTTATGTGTTGTGTGCATGGAATAACTCTACCTCATGAAGGTTGCTTATATATCTATATGATCATGGTGAATGCTTTACTTAGATGTATGCATGTGAATGAGATTGTTTACATGAATATAACTAATATGTTTCAACTAACCTATTATGCATTGTTAATAAAGGAATGTGGTATTCTTATTCTCTATGATGAAATGTTGTCTATCAGTGTCTTCATGGTTATGACTGGATTGGAGACCTATGTGTTTGTTGATATGATATTGAAATGCAAAGTTATATTCATAGTCATGTGTCGTTGCTTGATGTTCTTAACTAGACTATTACAATGTGTGATTTCCATTGTTTGATATGTTGTGAATATCATGGATCTCTCATTGTTTAACATTGTCGATTGTCTTTCCTAGTAAAGGAAAATGTTTAATGCAATGTATGATACATCATCGGATCTTGTAGTGTTGTTTGAGATCCATTATGTGGTTTAATATGATGTTTTTGTATTTGAGTTTACAGGTAATGTTAGTTATGGCTTGTCTTGTTTTAGCGCCTAATAGTAGGCATGTTAATGGCCTCATTAATTGTATTTTGATTTTGTATAGTGATTAGATTGTCAGTGTTGGAATGAAGGTTTCATTCCTATAGAAGTTAGTTTTTTGAGCAACATTAAGCTCTATAAAAACTTGGGCAAAGTTCTTGAAATCCTTAGAGTTTCTAAGTTTGAGTATTACAAGAAATCAGACTTGTATCCAAGACTAGACCAGTCATTGGTAGAGTTTGCATATAGGTCAGATGTGTTACAAGCTTGGTGGATGTATCTGGGAGTCTAGACATCTGGGATGTTTGCTCTTGTGCACTTTCATGAGTGCCCCAAATTAGAATGATTCAGATATCCAGCAGAGAAAGTAAGTAAAAGGTGATATCCAGTGAGGGAAATGCTTAAGAAAAGCCTAGATATTATATTATTAGGTAAGTAATTTAGGGATCCATGTGATCCGAATTTTTTCCGAGATTGGAAGTGTTGCAAAGTCGGATATGAGTCAAGCCAGATTTTATAACCCATGCAGGGTATATGGGGTGGGACCCATTTGGGTTCCCAAAGGCCTGGAGCTGGATTTACTCACAAGCTATATTTCGTATCAAATATGGAGTGGGGCCCGTTAGGCAAATATTTGGTGTGAGGCTAGATCACCTCACAAGTGAAGGATGTATCCAACATCTGGTACATCTAAGGGTGATGGCATGACTCAAATTCAAGGAACCCCAGATATGGACCAAGCTCAGATACTTTTGGAAATGTGTAGAGGGGAGTCTAGGGATCTGGGGGTTTGGGAGGTATGTCAAGGTGAAAAATCTAGTGCACCAATATTTTCCCCAAAATTGGATATGATGTGAATTCAATGATTTGCATGAAGGGGTCAGACCCTATGGGACCCACAAATTAGGATGATGTGGCAAGCACCACGGAGGCCTAGTAAGGCTATGTGGACGCCACATATGGATCCCATGAGGGCATGGATCAGATGACATGGCCTAATTATTGGCATGGCACACTATCAAAATACATGTGTTAGAGTCCTGAGGATGTGGAGTCATGTCATGCTTACATGGCAATTCCATGTGGGCATTATGGGACTCACGAGGAGAGATGAGTTGGAGGATGCCACGCAGGTTGTGGCATCTGCATGGAGGCATGGTGGGATCCACAGTAGGTCCCACATGGGAGGATGTGTCCAGTGATTCAAGGGACCAGGGGTTGTGCCATTTTTTATTTTTAGTGAGTGCTTGGATTTTCTCTTAGCCCAAATATAACAAGGATTTGTGGAAATATGCAGCAAGGTACACCTAACGAGTCCTACTAGAGTGATTTGAGGTGGTATGCACCACGACAGCTTGATGTACCCACATGGGCACCACGCTAGACCACGAGTGGCATGGAAAAATCCATGTGGGTCGTACACAGGTGCCATGTGGTAGTGCCTTGCTGATGTGGCAAGATAATTTAATGGGCTAAACTTCAAGTGGGTATAACTTTCAATCCACGAGTCAGATTGAGATAAAATTTATATAACTAGAAATATCTCGACAAGTCAAACGTGCTGATGACCTTTAGTTTAGATTTCTACGGAGTTGGAAAAGGAGAATTTTTGTAACCCCGTCTTCATTATAGATTGTGAAGATCAAGTGAATTATAAAGTAACACCTTCTACAACCTATGGAAGCACAAGGAGTGGAAGGAAGTGTTACACCTCTTTGACACAATAACATTTTCATTGTAAGAAAATTTATAAATTCATCTTTACTGCAAACAAATTTAAGAGAGAATTAATTCACAACTTTATGCTCATATGCTTTTAATTAATAATATATTATTTTTTTTAATTTATTATAAAAATTAATTTTTAATATTTATGATAATGAATATCAATATTATTGAAGGGTTGTATTTTAATATTAATAAAATAAATGAATTACCTTTATTATAATTAGTTAGATAAAAATCCCTCGAACCTCTCCACCTGCTCCCGGTCTCAACAACAACTGGCACAAATTTATTTACGACGACAGCTAGCACGGGACTTTCAGGGTGGTTATGGATGACCTAGTAGATTATTCGAAGGACCCATTGGAGGGCACCCCCATCTGGACAACTCCACATGCAAACCCGACGGGCTTGTTCCATTACAGTTGCGAGCTATCCGACACAATAGAGACGTGACCCTCAATCTCAGGACCCTCGTGTTCAGTCGTTACCCTCCCAGAGGTCACCCCCTCTTGGCTGGATTACCCAACTCCTCCTTCGTCGCCATCCACCATTAATTTTGTGGCCCACCCCATAGGCCTTAATCCAACTGACTCCTCCTTAGGTCCCGCATCCTTCCCACCATCAGCAAGCTCCCACAATCCCTCTGCTGCTCTTCCTAGCGAACCCTTGGTCACCTCAGTAGGGCTTCATTCGGCATTGATCTCTTTGGCCCCTCTATCTGGAAGTTTCACGGAGATCCCGCCAATTTCCAAAGCTTTCCCCTCTGGGCCTTCTACAGAGCCCCCTAACCCTACTACAAATCCTCCTTCAAGAGGCCCTCCGCAGGCCCAATCTGATGCAAGGAACAGGCCAAGCAAGAAGCGGAGGTGTGTAAGATCTAAAGCACAAGACGTAATTCTCAGCTTGGGCGAGGACATCCAGTGGGGAGACACCATGGATATTGCAAACAAAGTATGGGGATGGAATTACATAGCAGTCAGGCTAAAGCAATGGATGGCCGAAGTATGGGGACATCATCTATCTGATCTTCCTTTTGTCCAAACCTTCATCAAGGGATGGTTTGCGTTAAGATTTGTGAGGGTCGAGCATACAAACTGGGTCCTTTCATCAGTCTGGCATATTGAACAGGCTCCCGTCCTCCTGCGCCGATGGAATCCCCTCTTTGATCCAGAGAGAGAGCAGCTTGGAGCTGACCCCCTTTGGGTTTGTCTACCAGGACTCCCCCTACAATTATGGCCTGAGGACATATTTAGGCGCATCGGGAATACCCTCAGTACATACCTGGAACATGAAAAATCCTTTCTGTCGACAAGCATGATGGCTTACGCAAGGATACTAGTACACTTAGATACCAAGGAGGGATTACAGGAGCACATTACCCTCCAATGGAGAAATTTATCAAGGCTGCAAACATTGGACTATGAAGGGGTGCCCTTCAGATGCAGGAGATGCCATAAGGTTAGTCACCTCTTTCAGGACTACCCACTCAAAAACAAGACAAGAGCAGGGGGTACTGGCAAGACAATGCCGACAAAGCATCAATCACAAGAGGAGCACCCATATAATGGAGATACAGAAACCCATGCTGACCCCGAAGCAGCCAAGGAGACTCCCGCAAAGGAGGTCCCGAAGAAGCGCGTCAAAACACCTCATCGGCCTCCCTCTCCTCCACTCACCAGGGCTAGGGCGATTGTCGGGGTTGTGGTTTCTTCGGGAACGAAATTCAGCTGCCGATCTATTATCCAAAGAAGCTGCGGACTTGGATGATTTAGGAACAGAGGGAGAACTCTCATTACCAATTTTACCATTGGTCGTTTATGGATATAGCAGACTAGATGGCTCATAGGGAGCCTCGATATATGTCTTATTGCTACCATTTGTAAATATTCATATATGCTTTTAAATTAACAGATGTAGAGTAATTTTGCTTTAAAATATATTGAACTTCATCAGAGATCTATGCCTCCCTGCATGGATACAAGGCACCAATTTTGCTACACTGGGTTATCTTTACTTCGATAGGCACTCTTCCTCCCCTACAGGTATGCAATATGCATATACAGCATGTATTTTCCTTTATATAATGAAAATTACGATTTTTCCAAGGGGAAAAAAATTAGTTAGATAATTATATAAATTTTATTATTAAATTTACAAAATTAAATATGGAATTTAAATAAAAATAATTTAAAATGTTTTTCCTTTAAAAAAATACAAATAAAACATATAATTATTTACATGTCATATTTAATAAATTAAGATTAATATTATTAATGCCAAACACTCAAGTTACTCTTAATAAATATAATAATATTAAAATACAAAACCTTTAATATGTTTATAAAAACTTAATAAATATAATATTATTAAATTACAAAATAATTAATATGATTATAAAAGCTTAATAAATATAATAATAATTATGATGACTAATATTTATTGAGACTAATGAAGTTTATTGGACTTTAAGAAAGAAAAATATTAATTGAGACTTTTTAATACTTTGTTTTTATGATCGAAGAGGAGGGAGAGTAGCATTCATAGATTACTATAATTTTGCTAACTGAATAAGTCAAGAAGGTTGGTAGTGTGGCAAATGTTTTGCAAATGGGAATGGATGTGAGTAAGAGTGGGGCAATCCAAGAGGAAGTGTTTTTCATCTTCAACCTTCTTAGTATTGCACAATTGACAAATTCTTTCATCCCAAAGTGCTCTAGGGATAGACCAATGTTTGGTTTCACTTCAAAGTTCTTGGGAGTTAGTTCTTATCTTTGCAATGGTTGTTTTCTTCTTAGCATTATTCAAGACAGAGATATAATTTTGGTTAGAGAGAGAGGGGTTGATCATCTCCTTATCATTTTCCCCTCTAACTCTTTAGTTAAAATTGTTTTTTAATGTGATAATTGAATCCAGGAAAAAAAAGAATAATAATTATTTTTTAAATATTAATTAATATATAATATAAATTTTGTAATTTTATTTATATCATTGAAAAATCCTATAAGAAAACATATTATGAGTTTGAAGTTATTATAATAATATATCTATAAGTTTGAATGAAAAAAATTAATAATTATTTTTTAAATTATAAAAATTAATCATTTAATTATATTTATTTTCTAATTTTTTAAATATTAATATTTAATAATATTTTCAAATATGTATAGTTATGAAAGAAGTTGTCCTAAGTGGAAATCAATATTTTTTTTCCTCAAATCTTATATATATATGGAAAATTTATGGAAATTTATCATAAAGTTTAGAAATTTTGGGGAAACTTATAGTCTCTAATATGAAGGTGATATATTTGTAAAAATATTCAAATTTATGATGATTTTTTTATATAGTCTCTATAAAATTTTGGCTATCTCTAAGGTAAAATAATTTTATAGTATAAAAATTTGGCGAATCATTTTTTTAAAGCATGGAAAATTAGCCCACCTACAAATATTAGCCCCTAAAATTTTCCACATATATTTTGATTTTGCAATTTAACTATTTCAAATTATGATTGTAAAATATTTGAACATGATTTATTTGGTGAGAAATTCCAGTGGTTTGAATTCAAGTCTATAGAAATATGTTGTAATTAGCTTATTCGTAGCATTTATAAAATAGTTGTATACGTTGTAATTAGTCTATTTGTAACATTTATAAAATAGTTGTATTTGGTGTAATAGTGGTAGCCTGTTTTAAAAAAAATACAAATTCTCCACAAATTCTAGTTCAAGTTGGAAAAAAAAAAAAAAAAAAAAAAAACAACAACAACAACTTTGTTAATAATCCTTCAAAAATCTGATTTTTCAGGTGAACCCTTCACCCATCATCAGGGAAATAAAGCAAGAGCAAGGATGAAAAGACATACAAACCAATCCTTTTTAAGAGCAGTGGTGTGGGGAGAAACATCTGGGATTAGATATTAAAATTTATTAAAAATATTAAATTTATTTATTTATTATTATCACTGTTATTATTTTGACTATTAAAATAAGACCACAATTAACATCTAAGTTTAAAATGTAAGTTAAAAAATAAATAATAATAAACTATTAAAAAATAAATTATAAACAATAAAATATTAAGGTATTAATGCCTAATAAAATATTATTAAATACTAAAATATTACTTAAAGATAAAAATATTAAAGCTTAATAAAACCAATTAACATTAATAAACTATTAAAAACTATAATGATTATTAACCTATAGAATATTAAATAACTAATAAAGTATTAAAAATTATAATTATTATTAACCTATAGAATATTAAATAACTATTAAGATTTATAATGGTTAAATAAATTAATAAATTATTAATTAACTCATAGGAAAATTTATTAATAAAGCTAATTAAATAACTATTAATTAATTAAAAAAACTATTATTATAAAATAATATTAAATTTATAAAGCTGATTACTATATTAATATTAAATCCCATTAATATTTGTAATAATTATTATAAATTAATTAAAAATATAATAATTAAAATATTTATAATATTGATCCATCATTATTTTAACTCCTTAATCCATCAAATTTAAGTCTTAATAATATTTTAATCATTATATATTTTTATTAATTATATATTAATTATTTACCCATGGCTTTAATATTAATAGTAATAGTAATATAATAATAATATGATTTTTTAATTGTTGTATTTTTAATAAAAAAATTAATAATTATTACAATATTAATGGCTTTTAATATCAATATAGTAATCATCTTTATAGATTTAATATTATTTTATAATAATAATAGCTTTTTTAATTAATAAATAGTTATATAATTATTTTTATTAATATTTTTTCTATTAGTTAGTTAATAATTTATTAGTTGAATAAATTTAGGCTTTTGTGATCTATATCTAGTTTCGAGAAATCTTTTTCCATGAAAATTACATCTACATTCATTTGTTGGTGTGTTTCGAACCAGCAAGTATGGTTCATAGTCAGGACAAGATGAAGAATGAGATCATGGCAACGAGTTAAATAGAGAGACAAATCATTCCAACGGCTAAAATGACACAGCTACTTTTGACTAGATCAAAAATTAGGTAAAGGATTATTTATATAATAATTTAATTAATCAAATAAAATATATCTACCATATTATTTTAATATATAAATTAGAAGTTATAGATAAATTATTAGTAAAATAAATTAAA
Source organism: Pinus tabuliformis (assembly GCA_031772625.1). Lineage (NCBI taxonomy): Eukaryota > Viridiplantae > Streptophyta > Pinopsida > Pinales > Pinaceae > Pinus > Pinus tabuliformis. The sequence goes on from CM062810.1 coordinate 266,473,605, forward strand.
TATAATGGGACATAATTATTTTAATTGAAAAGAATAATAAAAAGAAAACTCAAAAAATATATAAAATTCTTTTCTCTTCCAAAGTCAAAAGGTTGAAAATAAAAATAAATTAAGTTAAATAATAAAATTAAAGGAAAAACAACTAAAGGGACAAAATAAATTAACAAAAGGAAAGGGGACCAAAGAGGAGTCAATAAACCCTAGGGGGAGAAAATAAAAATAAAAATATATATATATATATATATATATATATATATATATATATATATATTAACAAAGATTAAAAATAAAAATACAAAGGAAAAACAAAGAAATTGACACAACCACAGGGATAAAGAAAGGCTAAGAGGAAAGGGCAGGGATCCAACAACTGCTGATTTTCCAGCCATCATCCCTATTTAGATTGCTAGGCCTCCTTTCAATTTCAATGGCCTCCCTAAACTTATGGTGATGAAAGTGAGCAATCTTCACAATTACCTGGGCCTCCTCAATGCATATGTGATGCTTCGTCTTATCTGCATGTTCCACCAAAGCATAAGAGCGGGTCCTCTCATGCTTGATGTCAGTTGTGTGCTTGTTAATCCTTTGATTTATAAAGCGGCATGTTTCACCAATGTATGGGGTTCCACAAGAACAAGGGATAACATAAACACCCTTCATATCCTTAGGTTCCATTGGGTCCTTTAGAGATTTTAAGGAACTTTGGATGGTGCTAAGAGGCCTAAAGGATGCTTCTTCAGGATTCTCGCAATCTTGTCTGTGGTCCCTTGGATGAAAGGGAGATGCACCCCTGAAATCTGATTAGTAGGGTCTTTCATAACCTTAGGATATTGGCTAGCTTTAAGGAAAGTTTTAAGACCTTGGTGTCTAATATATCCATTATTAACGAAAACATTAAGAAGATGGTTTTTCTCTTTAGAAAGGTGGTTTTCATCTGAAATCCTCATTGCAAGAGTAGCTAGCATGTTGAGAACACCTAGCTTTTGAGCAGGGAAATGATGAGACTTCGCATGAAGATACTGCTCAATATGAGTTTTCTTCTGAAATACCTGGTGAGAGAAAGAACCATCTTCCTTTTTTGAAATAAGGACATCAAGGAAAGGCAGGAAACCATAAACTTCTCGCTCCATAGTAAACTTTATGGAGTTGGATTGATTGTTGAGATGCTGGAAGAAGAGATCTAACTTTCCTTTACCATGTGACCAAATGACGCAGTTGTCGTCCACAAATATTTTCCAAAGCTTGGGCTTAAATTGAGCTAAGGCCAAAGCTTTTGATTCAAATTGTTCCATAAACAGATTAGCTACAATAGGGGGCAGGGGGGAGCCCATGGCTACACCATAAGTTTGTTCATAGAATTCCACTTCAAAGCAGAAAAAAGTAGAAGTAAGACAAATCTCGACTAATTTTGCATTGTCGAGATGATCAAGTGCTCAAAATTATGCTCAAAAATAAAATTGTCAGAATCTTTATAAACTTAGCTTCAGATCGAAGAGGTCAACATTCTAATTCCAATGATGTGAACAGCACTCAAATCTAAGCTCGTATGCAGATGTTAGAGCAAGTCAAAGTTCAAGTTTGACTTGGGCACGTGGCAAGATTGGATGATGTGGCAAAGTCCTTCAACGAATGAGGAGGTGCCAAGTGGTAAGCCTCCATTGGCCCCCGCATGTCGTAAATCGCAGTAGCAGGCAGGTCGGCATTAGAAATCGGCCTTCGAGCAGGGAAGGATGCGATGTATCAGCCGGAGTTGCGATTACAATGGATTACAATCGCAGATTGGCGAAGGGAACAACACTAAAAAATCGTCCCCAGCAGGTACCAGGTTGTGATGCGATATCGCAATCACAACCTGCAGAAGGCAGAGTCCCGCATTTTTATTATCGTCGATTGCGATGTGCGATGGGATCCCTGATGTAATAAGTTATGCATTCCAGTTAATAATCCTGTTAGGTCCACCGATATCGCAATCGCACAATCCCCCGTTTTGTTCATAAGACCACCGGGTTTTTATGCCAATTGTGATATGCGATAAAGAGAGTCAGTGCCGATACATTATGGCCCGCGGCGCGGCAAAATTCTCCCTCAGTTAGCGGATTTTGGAGCGAATTTGTGGGATTATGTCAGTTTTGGAGCAATTTGTGGAACGAATAGTGGGAGAACTAAGAGAAGTCATAACTTCTTTAGTTTTCCACCAAATTGGTTGCAAAAATAGGCTAGATAGCCATTTTTTAGTATTATGAACTCATTGAGACAGGTTTCGGAGGCATTTGAGCACTGTAAACACACTTTTATTGTAATTTAGAGCATAATAGAGAGGCCCAAGCATTGGAAGCTGGACCAAGGAGATGTAGCCCAGAAGGGGTAAACTCCTCATCAAATCTCTGCGTTATGTGTTGTATTTTGATGTTTTTTGATGTTATTTTGTTGTTGTTCAGCATATGTTTTATGTTAAATTGTTTATAACATTTACATAAGCAACTCTAATGGGAATCAGTTAATTAAGCAAAAATGGTGAATCATTAAGCACTTGATAAGCAAATGATAAGCATATTGGGTTTTATTCTCAATGGGGAATTAGCATAGCATTACTAGTCTGCTCCATTTCAGATCAAGTTGGTTTCAGAGCACTGGTTTTTGCTTACTAGATTTGCTTGTGCAAAGAAGGAGTATTGTTTGCTAGTTTTGTGTCATGATAATAAGGTTAAAACTCAAAAGAGGAGAAGGGAAGCTGGTTGAAAGCCCTATAGTTGGCTCAAGTGGAAGAAGAGAAATGTTGCCAAAGTCTTCTACACCAGTAAATCCTCAAGTTGCAGAAGTTGCAGTTGAGTCTTTAGAGACCATGTCTTATGAAGGAGAACCTACAAACATGACAAAAGATGAGAAGACCTTCAGAAAAGCTTTCTTTGATATGACAGAGATGGTGAAGGTCCTCTATGAAGAGAGGAATAGCATATTCCAAGGAGAAAGTTCCAAACCTCCCAATGGAGAAGGTTCTTTAGGAGAAGGTAATGGAAAAGGAGGTAACAGGAATAGAGACAAATCTCCACCCTCTCCACCATCTTGTTCATATTCTTCTTCACAAGCATCTTCACACTCTTCCACTAACACTACTCTTACTCATCATCATTCTTCAAAAGGAACTAGTAAATCACCTTTTCTAAAACTTGATGTTAAATTCCAGTTTCCCATGTACAATGGTGAAGTGAATGCAAAGAAGCTTGATAATTGGATTCGTCAGTTGGAGGTCTATTGCAGGATTCAAAACCTTCAAGAGGATGATATCAAAATTCAATTGGTTTCATTGAGAATGGAGGGTGCAGCACTCATTTGGTGGGAAGCAAGGACTCAAGATGAGATCAAAAAACATGGTAAGATATCTATTACTTGGTCTGATTTCATTGCTGCTATAAAAATACAATTCTACCCTTTAGCTCATATGAAAAAAGCTATCATGAATTGGCAGAATTTCAGACAGTTAAAAGGTAAAAATGTGCAAGAATATACTCAAAGTTTAGGAGAAGAGCTCTTATGATAGGAGTAGACTTGCAGTCACAAGATACTTTGTTGAAATACATAGGAGGTTTGCATAGCTATCTTCGACACACCATTCTTATGTTTAATCCCATGAATCTTGATGAGGTCTGTGTTCAAGCTACACACCTCGAAGCAAGAGGGAAAAATGTACAAGAAGAAGGTAAGAAGAAGTCATTCCAGAGTGGTGAAAAAGGAAAGAAATCTAAAGGAAAGCAGAAGAAAAATGCTTATGTTAAGAAAGAAGGGGAGAAACTCGTGTGCAAGAATTGTTCCAAAGAGGGCCATGATGAAGCGCATTGTTGGAAGCTTCATCCTGAATTAAGACCGAAGAAATTTAACAATAAAGGGAAACATAAGACAAACATTGTTGTACAACAAGACTTGGGTTCTGACTCAGGTGATGAAACAAAGATTGCAGCCACAGTCACTAAAGGAAAATTCATGGAAAAAACAAGAAAAGAGGAAGTCGTGGCAAGCACCATCGCAGCAAATAACTCCAACAACACTTTAAATGAAGAAAATAGAATTGAGCTGGTCCATATCAGAGTTATTTCCAAACACACCAAGATTGATACACTGATTGTCAGTGGATCCCAGGAAAATTTACAGACTTGGTCAAGAAGTTGAATCTGGAAACTGTGCCTCATCATAAACTGTATCCATTGGGTTGGACAACCAAGGATGCAAATCTTGAGGTCACAAGGAAATGTGTTTTCAGGTTTTCTATTACTGCTAATTTCATTGATGAAGTCAAATTAGATGTAGTGTCGCTGGATAATTCTGGAATTGTGTTGGGAAGCCCATATCTGTATGACCGGAAAGTCGTTTTCGATAGATTTGAGAACAAATATCATTTTTTCAAAGATGGAGTGGAGTATATTGTGGGAGCCCATCGTAGAAAGATTAATTTTTCTTTAGCAAGCGCAGGGAAAATGAAGTGACTGGTCAATTCCAGCAAGAATCTTGTGCTCCTTATGATCAAGCAGAAGAATGACACGGAGTGTGAATCCTTTGCAGGTTATGACGTAAAGCTAAAAGCCGAATTGGTTGATGTGGTCAATCAATATGGAGATGTGTTCCAAGAACCAAAAGGATTGCCACCAAAAAGGGGAATTCAGCACGAAATTCAGCTACAGGAAGACTGTCCCCTCCCAAATATCAGTATGTATCGAATGTCAATTCTGGAAAGTTTAGAAATTAAGAAACAAGTCCAGGAACTATTAGATAAAGGTGTAATCTGTCCCTCTACTTCACCATGTGGTTCACCAATTGTTTCGGTACCCAAGAAAGATGGAACCTGGCGCAGGTGTGTGGATTATCGAGCTTTGGATAAAATTACCATAAATAATTGATACCCACTGCCCAAAACAGATGATTTGCTAGATCAGTTGAAGAATGAAAAATATTTCACTAAATTAGACTTGAGAAGTGGATATCATCAAGTTAGAATATTTGAGGAGGATATTTGGAAGACTTCTTTTAAAACCAAACAGGGATTGTTTGAGTGGTTGGTTATGCCTTTCGGTCTTTGCAACGCTCCAGCTACATTCATGAGAGTTATGAATGATGTTTTAAGATCCTTTCTTTATGAGTTTGTAATTGTCTATTTAGATGATATTTTGATATTCAGCAAATCACAAGAATAGCATGTCAAGCATGTGAGGAAAGTGTTGGATGTCTTGAAAAAAGAACATGTATTTATGAAGATGTCTAAATATGAATTCGGAAAAAATTCCTTAGTGTATTTGAGCCACATAGTTGGAGGAGGTGAGTTGAAAATCGACCACTCTAAATTTTCGGTCATTATGAATTGGCCAATACCCAAATCAGTCACAGAAGTAAGGAGTTTTCTAGGAGCAGCGCAGTATTAGAGGAAGTTCATTGCCAATTTCTCTTCCATAACAGCTCCACTACATGCTTTGACCAGCGTGAAGGTTGTCTTCCAGTGGGGAGGAAAACAGCAAAAATCATTCGATGCTTTAAAAGAAAAGATCAGTTCAGCCCCAGTTTTAGCATTGCCAGATTTGAAACAACCATTTGAAATACAAACAGATGAAAGTGACTACGCCATAGGTGCAGTTCTTTTATAGCATGGTTATCCCATTTCATTTCATTCTGAATTTTTTAATGGTGTTGTTATTAACTATCCTACATATGATAAAGAGATTTACGCATTGGTGCAAAGTGTGAAGAAATGGAAGCATTACTTAATGGGAAAAGAAACCATTATTCACACTGATCATCAACATTTGCAATATCTGCAATCTCAAACAAAATTGCAACAATCAAGGCACTTTCGTTGGATGGGATTCTTACAGAAATTCCACCTAGTAACCAGGTACAAGAAAGGTATTTATAATAGAGTTGCTAATATGATTTCTAGACTGGTTGTTAATGTAGCCATTTTACTCAAGAATCATTTTGTTTTACCTGAAAGCTATGTTGAAAAATATGCACATGATGCTGACTTTTAAGAGGCATATTCAAACTTGAGTCAAGGCCACCAAGTTGAGGAATTAGACTACCATGTGCATGATAATTTGTTGTATCATTTGGGAAAACTTTGTGTTCCATAGGGAGAGAGAGTAAATGTCACAAGGAAATCACACACTTCTCTTATTACTGGACATTTCGATGTAAGTAAAACAGTGGAAAATCTTCATAGGTATTTTTACTAGCCTCGTATGCTTAAAAGTGTGTCACATTTTATCAAAGGTTGTTCATTGTGTGCAGTCAGTAAGCCTAGTAATAGGAAACTAGGATTGTGCACACCACTTCCAATGCCTTCACGTCCATGGGAGAGTGTTTCTATGGATTTTGTAGGAGGTCTTCCTTTATCAAGAAAAGGTCATGATTATTTGTACGTAGTTTTTCACAGGTTCAGCAAGATGTGCATATTAATGCCTTGTAAAAAACAAATTATCGCTGAACAAACAGCTCAACTTTTCTTTCAAAATGTATGGGTTCATTTTGGATTACCTACTTCTATTGTAAGTGGTCATGATTCCCGATTTGTTGGGAATTTTTGGTCAAATTTATGGAACTTGATGGACACCAAGTTGAAGAAAAGTACAACCTTTCATCTGCAAACAGATGGTCAAACTGAAGTGGTTAACAAGACAGTTATTCATTTTCTAAGATGATATTACAACAAACATCCTAAGTTGTGGGATGAACAGTTGCATTATATTCATCATGCTTACAACCGTGAAAAACACTCTTCTACTCTAACTTTGCCTTTTGAGGCATGTCTTGGTTATTTGCCTAAATCGCCTTTGGATTTCATCTTTGAGAAAGATGTAGTTGTAGATGGACATAGCGACATAGACAAAGCAAAGAACTTCATTGAGAAAATTAAGTTGATTCACCAAACAGTTCAAGAACAACTAGAAAAGAGTCAAGGCAAGTATAAGGCAAGGCATGATAAGCCTCGTTTGGATCATCAATTTCAAGTAGGTGATGAAGTTTAGCTTTAAATTAGCAAGGAAAGGCTTCAAGGTGAAGGTAAAAAGCTGAAACCAATCTGTTATGGCCCATTCAAAATTCTGAAAAGATTGGTAATAATGCTTTCAAACTTTATTTGCCTTCATATGTGCAAATTTATTCGGTTGTTAATGTTGCAAATTTGAGATTATATGAGCCTCCTTTAATTGAAGATCAAGGAGAAAGTGTACGGGTTCCACAAATTGAAGATTTTTATCCAGAATTTCTTGATGAGCTTCAGCAAGACACCATACTTGACAGAAGAACGAGGTCATCAAAGAGAGGAAATGTTGATTATCTTCAAGTGGGTCTCAAAGGTACAAATCCATCAAAGTTCAAATGGATTGAAGAGGGGAAGGTGAGAGAATAGTACCCTCATCTATTTAATAACTGAATATGATCTTTTGGGGTCCAAAAGACTTCTAGTGGGGAGGAGTGATCAGGTGCTCAAAATTATTTTCAAAAATCAAAATGTCAGAATCTTGATAAACTTAGTTGCAGATCGAAGAGCTCATCATTATGATTCCAGCGATGCGAATGACACTCAAATCCGAGCTCGTGCGCAGAAGTTAGAGCAAGTCAAAGTTCAAGTTTGACTTGGACACATGGCAGGATTGGATGATGTGGAAAAGTCCTTCAGTGAATGAGGAGGCGCCAAGTGGTAAGCCACCATTGCCCCCAGCATGTCGCAAATCGCAATCGTAGGCAGGTCGGCATTAGAAATCAGCCCCCAAGCAGGGAATGATGTGATGTATTGGCCAGAGTTGCGATTGCGATGGATCACAATCGCAAATCGGCGAAGGGAACAACACTACAGAATCGGCCCCAGCAAGTACCAGGTTGCGATGCGATATCGCAATCGCAACTCACAGAAGGCAGAGTCCCGCATTTTTATTACCGTCGATTGCGATGTGCGATGGGATCGCGAATGCAATAAGTTACACATTCTAGTTAATAATCACACCGGGTGTGTCGATATCGCAATCGCACAATCACCCGTTTTGTTCACAAGATCATAAGACCGCTGTGTTTTTATGCCGATTGCGATATGCGATAAAGACAGTCGGTGCCGACACTTTATGGCCCACCACGCGGCAAAATTCTCACTCAATTGGCGGATTTTGGAGCGAATTTGTGGGATTATGTCGGTTTTGGAGCAATTTGTGGAATGAATAGTGGGAGAACTAAGAGAAGTCATAAATTATTCAGTTTTCCACCAAATTGGTTGCAAAAAGAAGCTAGATATCCATTTTTTAGTGTTATGAACTCATTGAGATAGGTTTCATAGGAATTTGAGCATTGTAAATACACTTTTGTTGTAATTTAGATCATAATAGGGAGGCCCAAGTATTGGACGCTGGACCAAGGAGACGTAGCCCAGGAGGGGTGAAGTCCTCATGAAATCTCCATGTTGTGTGTTGTATTTTGATGTTCTTTGATGTTATTTTTCTATTGTTCAACATATGTTTTATGTTAAATTATTTATAGCATTTACATAAGAAACTCTCATGGGAATCAATTAAGTAAGAAAAAATGGTGAATCCTTAAGCACTTGATAAGCAAATGATAAGCATCTTGGGTTTTATTCTGAATGGGGAATTAGCACAGCATTACTAATCTGCTCCATTTCAGATCATGGGATCAATGAGGCAATTAATGACCTCAATGGCCTCCTTGATAGGGATGTCAGTGTACAGGGAAATTACATCGAAACGAACCAGATTGTCTGCAGGATCAAACTTCATGTCCCTTAACTCATTGACAAACAACGAAGAGTCTTTCACAAAATATTTTGTGAGGCCAACACGGGCTTAAGCTTCAGGGCCAAATATTTAGCTAGAAGATAGGTCAGCCCTCCTATGGTGTTGACAATAGGTCTCAGGGGGGGCCTATCCTTATGGACCTTTGGAAGCCCATAGATCCTAGGAGTGATGGGCTTACTCTCGATAAGTTACTAATGATTCAAAATTAACAATTATAAGTCTTATTAAGGGCTACTCTCGATAAGTTACTAATAAATCAAATTTATCAATTATAAGTCTGATTAGGGGCTACTCTCGATAAGTTACTAATAATTCAAATTTAACAATTATAAGTCTTATTAGTTATTTAATATTCTAGAAGTTAAGAATCATTATAATTTTTTATTGTTTATTAATGTGAATTGGTCTTATTAGGCCTTAATATTTTTATTTTTTAGTAATATATCAATATTTAATAATGTTTTATTAGGTATTAATACTTTAATAGTTTATTGTTTATAATTAAATTTTTAATAGTTTATTATTGTTTATTCTTTAACTTAGATCTTAATTGTGATCCTATTTTAATAGTCCTAATAATAATAATAATAAATAAATTTAATATTTTTAATAAATTTTAACGTCTAATCTTTAATGTTTCTCTTCATCTTTACTCTTACTTCATGTCCTTGATAATAGGTGCAAAGATTATTAACACATATTACCACTATATATATAATTGATGTATATAAAAAACTATACATAGTTAACGGGGAACAATGTCCTTAAACTTGCAGTTTAGTGAGCTTATGCGAGTTTAGGTTTGAGAAAATTAACAAGTTTTCAATATGTTCTTATGTGATGCTACAACTCTTTCTTTTTTAGATGCTATGCTGTGTTCTCCTAAAATATTTGACCTCTGGCGGTCTTGTTTCATGAGACCCATCAGAATTATGATGTATATATTGCCTTAATATAAATATAATGCTTTTCTTTCTGGAAAAAAAAAGGTTTGAGAAAAATAAGTTTATTTGTAGAAATGGTTTGCATTGATATTCTTATTTCAATTTGTGGCATAAGTGTAGATATTCAAAGCGTTTTATTAGCATAACAGGTGGGAGTTAGATGGAAGGCTTAAATATTCCGGAGAAAAATTCAAATCAAATACTCTCCAGTAATGTTTGAGCCTCATCTTGCTCTGATTAGTACTTTCAGATGAAGAAGCCAGCGATTAGACTACATACGACTCTTGTTAAATATAACAATTTCTATGTATATTCATATTAGTTGGCTTTTATTTACATGCGAAAGGTCTAGAATGACTTTTATTGATTTTTATCCGATCAATTTCAGAGTTACATATACTCATTGAGTTTTGCTGCTTACAGATCTTCAAAAGTCGCCAATAAACTTAGAAAGAAAAAAATGTTCAAAGTAAATGAAATTTACCTAACCCACATTCCCAAAATGTTCGTTCATAAATAACATTCTATTATCTTAACAGTCCACCTAATCATTATCTATTCAAAACTCCAAAATTTCAGACATTAAAATAGGCTAAATTTAATTTAATTTATAAATTAATTAAAATGATTATTTTTATTTGTTTTATTATAAATTATAAAATAAAATAAACAAAAGTAAAATTATTTACTTAATTTTATTTTTTAAAATTTTAAAAACTTTCCAAAAATTATATCAAATTTAATTTAATTATTTAAAATTACTACAACTATAAAGAAACACTCCAAAGGAAAATATATACATATAATCAATTACACACAAGATTCCTGTAACATTAGGTTTTCAGGTCTTTTATAAGTTATATAATTGCATAGTCAGCTAACATCTCCTATATTGAAGTCATAAAAGGCAGATGGTAATCAGATCATGAATTTATTTCCATGGTGGACTTGGAGAATATTTTGGAATCCAAGTCAATTATTTTGACTTAACTTTTGTTTATCTGATTTCAAAATATTTTCCAAATTCATGATTAAAATAAAGATTAATATTAAATAAAAAATTATTTTCCAAATTCACCATTAAAGATTAATTCGATAATGAAAAAGAACATATTTAAATAAATGGATTTTAACAGACTTCCGAAGGCATCACCATGAAACATGCTTTTTGGGAAAATATCTGATGAGCTTCAGCTTACAGTAATAATAATAAATGTGATATGTATTCTCACTTATGGCAACTACAGACATAGTCATTATCCAGTAGACTAGTTATTCCAGAGGAGAGAATTTTGTTCCAAGTCCTCTTTACATGAACTTTTAAAATGGCAAGTTAGTCAAAATAAAAGACATCCTACTCCATCTGCACTCTCCTTTCTTTAAAACCCAAGGCCTCCAAAATCTTCTGTTACTGGAGACAAGAAGCACCAAACAAATATATCAAGGAGCCATGGTAAATTCATCATTTCAGATGAAAACACTAATTGAAGGGACTCTGCTATTATTGATACCTTGAACAACTGGACGTTCCAAAGCTTCTCAATTCGGGAGGCAAAGTTGCAGGCAGAACCATAAAGGTAAGTGCGTTTGAAGAAGTACAATCATGGTTAGGATATTCCTGTCAATCCATATATCAAAAAAACACCAAAGACATATATGAGATACATACATTTCCAGAGGAGTGAAGCAATAGTTAAGAAATCCAATAACCAAATTATGTTACCAAAACCTGAGTAGTTCTATATAATCAAATTTGTTTAAGCAATAGTTAAGAAATCCAATAACCAAATTATGTTACCAAAACCTGAGTAGTTCTATATAATCAAATTTGTTTATAATGGTTTTGTGACTTGTCTATGTTATTCTTGAATTAGATGTATTAATATACCTAAATTTTAGATCTTAAAAATTTAATAATCATCACAAATATTTCCGAAATCTACAATCAAATACACCCTAACCTCACAAATATTTCCCAAATCTACAATCAAATACACCCTATCATCACAAATATTTCTGAAATCTACAATCAAATACACCCTAACCTCACAAATATTTCCGAAATCTACAATCAAATACACCCTGACATATACTTTTTAAAGAATTTCCAACCAATTCATTACTACAAAGAATTGTTCGAATTGCTCTAGTTTGAAAACGATTTAAAAAACAAATGAAAGGATTCTGCCATGAAGCATACAAGAGTATCGGCCTCAGCTGTTGTGGTCCGTGGGCAAATGTACAAGCAGAACGAAGAGCACATGTCCCCCCTCGCATGAAATGGGTACAGATTTTGGTTTTGTAAAAAATATTGTATCTGAGATCCTGTGTTCCATGGGCGAACCTGCAGGAAGAACCACGGCCACACCACCCATCTCGCGTGAAATTATGACACAGTTTCGTTTTGTAATGAATGCTGATGCCAGCTCCATGATCACGGCCAATGAATGTAGAAAATGGAAACCCTAATTTCTGAGCTTGCCTCGACATTTTTACTCTAAACCTCCAGGAAAAGGTGCTGCTGCGTTGACTTCTACTTATAAAACAACTATCTCGTTGCCCTCATTAACTGCACCATGAATTTCGGGTTTTCAGAGAAAAAGATTTAAAATCATGTAATAAGTACACAACAAATTGATCGGTGTTTGTATATTTGCTAAGCGAGCTCCTTCCAAGAATTGGTGTAGTTGCCAAAGAAGACCGCGAGTGACTTGACTCCCCTGGAATGAATTATTCTTTTGACGCGCCTGTATAAACTCAGAAACCCTTTCAATCTGGTAAATAACAGCGTCCGACCCTATGATAATACTAAGAGAGTTGGGCACCGAATCGCATTCCGGGTACAATATGCTTTGAACTTCGGCTTCTGTCCGTTAAACGGAAGGTACAATTTGATTGGCTGCCGTGATTCTATTGACGTGGATTTGAAACTTCGAGTTCTACTGCTTGCTTTGGTTCAATCCACTATGTGTGTTGGATGCCAAGGGTTCCGTTATGCCGCAGTTTAAGTAGGCCAAAATTTCACATGGAAATTTATGGAAGATTTTAAGAAAATTTGGTCGAAGTTTTTGGAAATCTGGGTTATAGCTATTAAACTTTAGGATTTTGGTTGTCCTGGATTTTCTTGATTTTCTTGATAATGTTGAATCCATTTCCACACTAAAAAAAATGATGGCTATTTTTTTTGACATTTGTTGATAATGATAACATTAACAATAGAATCTTTTCCTAATCTAACTTTTGTTTTCACTTATTCATCCAAATTTGAAATCAAATCTATATTTCCAATCATGTGTTTAGCACATCCACTATCAAAAAACCATACATCATTCGAGGTTTTGTGGACATCAAAACAGGCAAGGAACAAAAATTCTTCATTGTTCTTAGAGATAAGTGAATAGTTGGCATTTTGTTTTTATAGACGAGTCTCTATCTTTCTACATTCTCAAGCCTAATGACCTAAATTATTGCATTAATAGCATGATATTAGTTTTATCATGGCTCTATGAGTCTTTGCCATTGCTCCCCCTTTATTTTTCTAACTCTTCCTCATTGTTTTTTTGTTCCTACCTCTTTCGCCTATGCCTCTACTTCTTTTGTGTTTTCCTCTTGATCCTTCTCTACCTCTTGAAATATAAACTTGAGCCTTGAATGCATTTTCAAGAGTGGAATTGTCATTTTATGTTGATTTTGGATTCATGGGAGAGAAGAGACCCCATCAATTCATCTACAGAGAGTTCTTGGGTCTTTTATTTTTTCGAACATTGCAAACTTTTTGGAAAGGATTTTGAAAACCTTTTCGACTACCTTCTAATTTGACACATCTTCACCATACTAATTTAATTGATTTATAGGTGTTCATACTTGAGCCATGTACTGATCCATCAACTCTTAGTCCTTCATTACTAGACTTTCAAAATATCTTTTCAAAGTTTGAGTTTCATTGTCTTCACTTTGGTAGCGTCCTCATAGGTTCTCCCCAAGATATCCCAGACAGTTGTATAGAACTTTGTAAGAGATTTATCTTGGAGAAAATGGTGCTCTCCAATGCATTTTGGATGCGATGCAATGTATTTTCATCTTTCATTCTATGTACTCTTAGTTGATTTCTCTGAGCCGGAGCCTATTCACTTGCTTCATTTACAGTTTCCTGATAACCATAGGATACAATCACAAACATCATGAACCTCTTTTTTTCAGTATGAAAAAAGCATAATATTGTATTGATTCATAATAAAGGTTGTACAAAATCATCATAAGTCCATATCATATGCCAGTTTGGTAATGACTGAAAACCATTCATATGATGACCATAACAGCAGAAAGTAGGGAGATCCATCTATCCCCAGACGAGCCTGATAATTGAACATGTTCCATATTCAAAATAGTATAAACAGAGTTGTGGATATTAATATATACAAACACCCATCAACTGTAATGATAAGTTATTAGTAGAAACACTCCAAAACCAAAAGTGCTCCACAAAATTGTGTGAGATATCATAATTACAAAATAAAATATTGTATATGTATGGTTGGAGATCGCCTATAGGGTCTGCAAGGGTTTAGTATGAAATCACCATCTAACAAGGAGGCTGAGTCAAAATATATATCAGCATGGATTGGATGAAGCCAGCCTCGTAGAGGACACTGTTTAGAGCCTAGTGGCCAGGCATCCAGATACTGCAGCACTATAAAAATAAACAATCATCCAATATTATCTCAAAAAACTATATTCACATTATAAACCTGCAATATCATCAAGGAAAAACAAAATTTAGTGGGGAGGATTTATTTAACCAAGGAAGGGAAAATCTTCTATAATTATGTTCTTCTGGTTGATAGTAATAGTAATGTGCATCATGCCTATTGAACCAGTTAGTCCCCTCTTTGATAACTCATCTGCAGTCACATTATGTTCCCTATGGACATGTTCTATGGAAGAATTATTATGAGGGGTCCATAAATTTTCAATTCTTGTTAACCATCCAAGAACTAGGGGGTTGGTGATTCTAGCAATCCCCAATAAGTGTTGAATTATTACTTTGGAGTCCCCATGGATGTGGATTAGGGGAATATCTAGAAATTGGATGAACCATAAGAGACCCCATAGGGCCATGACCTCATCTTTAGTGTTGGTGCCCCTACCTCCATGCTAGAAGACACTATAGCTCTGTTCTATAGAGGTGGCCAACCAAAAGCCACAGCCACAAACCTGTTGTTGGGCAGCACCATCAAAGAACCCCATTGGGTATTTCAAATGAACTTCCTTATTGCTTTGACATGATACCACCTTAGATATTTTTTGTTTAGGGGAATATAGGGATGACGGGTAAGAATGTTATCCAATACACTATGAAAGTTCCCAACGTAGTTTTGAAAAATGTAGTTGTTCTGCCACTTCCATATTTCCCAAAAAGGATTGGCGGAAGTATTCTCCATTCAACCCTTTGGGATCTCCACCATTGAAGGCAGTCCTTAATGCAGACATATTGTAGAAAAGGAAAACCAAAATGAGAAGAGAGACATTTCCAGATATGTGTGGTGTGGGGGAATGTGAGGAAAATGTGATTATTATTTTCAGTATCCATCTTGCAAATGGGGCAGATTCTAGGGCCATGCCAAGACCGCCTTTGCAAATTATCCTAGGTTAGATTCTTGTTATGGAATACAAGCCAAGAAAAGAGAATAATTTTAATGGGGATGTTGGTTTTCCAAAAAGTAAAGAAAGTATGTTCCTCAGTAAGGTTTGTGGTCTCGGAGCAGAGTGAGAGATATATACCAGCAACATTAATATTATCATTTTTCATCTTCCCCGTCTAGATAATCTTATCCTGGTTCCCCTCATGACGTATCCCTAGTTGATTCATTCCAGCCGCAATGTGTTTCCATTCTCATTCCCACATATGAGACAAACCTAGGTCCATAGAGGACTTCTAGATATGATGCGGACCCCTCCAAGTGGCAATGGCTTGTCCCCAAAAAAAGATGCCTCTGATGTTGAGTGATGTAATGAGATGTTCAGGGATATTGTCAGCATCCCCATATCCCAAGATCCGGTCAGATCCAATAAGAATATGGTGTCCCGTGCCAAAACACCAAGCCAGGTGTTGCATAAAAATCTTGGAGACCTTTTGGAAGCTGAGCCAAATGGCAGATCCCGATTTTGTCCCAATAGTTCCATTTCGGAACCAGTATGTGAAATCATGGTTTTTGAGATATTTTTGTTTAATGAGCAGGCTCCAAGTGTCGGTACCAAAAATACCTCTCCAAAGTGATTTGATAAGTAAAGCTTGTCCAAAACGACGAAGGTCCAGGATACCCCATCCCCCCAAGGCTTTCGGCAGAGTAATCAAAGGAATTTTGGCAAGATGGTATTTTTTTTTTTAATATGGCTGCCTCCCCAGATGAAATTGGCCATGACCCGATTTAAAGAAAGGATGATAGCAGTATGGATGTGGAAAAGGTGGGCCCAGTAGATAGATAATTGATTAAGGACAGCTTGGGAGAGGATTACCCGCCCACCCAAAGAAAGGTTTCTATGTTCCCATCCAGAGATTCTTTTATAATATCTATCAACTAGCCAGTTCCAATCAGCATTTCTGTAATTCCCAGGTTTAATATGGAAACCCAAATATTTAATGCCCTGTCCCATCAATTTGGCTTCAATCTCAAACAAATTCTTAATATAGACAATAACATCTAGGTCACAGGTATCATGGTATATGATAGATTTATGTATATTCATGTAAAGTCCAGTTGCATTGGCAAATTTTCTGAAGATATGAAAGAGACATAACCAGGAAGAGCGGAGCAACATACCCATAATCAGTACGTCGTCGGCAAAAAAGCCATGTGAGATGTTGATATGATTGCCCATCTTGAGCGCCTGAAAATGATCTCGTTCCACAGCCTTTGTGATGTGTAGGCTGAGCCCGTCCATTGCAAGAATGAATAATAATGGCAAAAGCAAGCAACCCTGTCTGATTCCCCGCCCAGCTCAAAAGAATTTTGAGGGATATCCATTTATGATCACCGAATACTCAACATTGATAATGCACGCCCTGATCCAATCCACACATTTTGCATGCAGACCTATTTTAAAAAGAACGAGCCTGAGGTATCCCCAATCAAGGCAATCAAAGGCTTTTTTCAGATCAACTTGCAGGATTGCAACATTTGAGTTTTTCTGTGAATGGAATGTAGACATTCTTGTGCATTTTCAACCGCATCTTGTATTTGCGGGCCTTTCAAAAAACCATGTTGTTGTGGAGAAATATGGTGAGAGAGTGTGTCTCTCAGATGCCCAGCAATGGTTTTGGAGATAATTTTATATATAAGATTGCAAAGCGATATGGGTCTATAGTCTCCAAAATTGTTTGGAGGATTGCACTTTGGAATAAGAGCAATGTAGGTCGACTTAATATGGTGGTGTATATACCTAGTTTCTCTAGATTCCTCCACCATATTAATAAGGTCCTGCTTAAAGAGATCAAAGAAATGTGTGAACATCTCCACGGTCCACCCGTCCGGTCCAGGGCTTTTATCTCCATGAATAGATTTAAGGACACAGAGAAGTTCATCCTCCAAGATGCATCTGAAAAGGTCATCATCCGAGTCCTGATCGAACATAACTAGGTAGTGTTCAATCCCCCAAATGAGATCCTCTGCCACAATGTTGTCTTTTCTTTCATATGCAGTTTTGAAGCATGTTGTGGCAGCTTTCATGATATCAGCCTATGATTGGAAGTGCGTGCCCATTTCATCATATATACCCCAGATAGAGTTTATCTGGCGCCGGTGATTTGCAAATCGATGGAAAAATTTGGTATTCCTGTCTCCCGCCTTGATCCAGATGGCCCGACTTTTTAGGCGCCATGAGGCTTCTTCAATATCTAATATGCGGTCCCTTAGCCTCAAGTTCTCGAATGTGTTTTCTGATGGGAGTAGGATCAATGTCAGAGGCCAATAGCGGGAGGAGGGTATTGAGTTCACTTTGAATATCCCTAATATCTTTAGACATAGATAGTTTTTTATTTTTCTGCCAAGATTTCACCACCCCACAGAGAGATTTCAGCATATGAAGGATATGTTCCATGGGAGTGGAATCAGGAACATTCTGATATTTCCAGGATTCACGAACCAGAGTATTGAAATCTGAATCTTCTAACCAAGTCCTGTTAAATTTGAAAGGCATACCAGGGCGCACAGTCAGTTTCTTCGAAGCCAGAGTAATAGGCCTGTGGTCAGATATGAAATTGCCAATAATGTTTATCTGGACCTCCCCTAGACGGTTGATTAAAAGTTCATGAATTAAGAAGTGACCTAATCTTTTGGCGACATATGCCTCACCTTCCCGCCCATTGTCCCAAGTAGGTGCCATAACCTCCGGAAAGATATCAACAAAATTGTGTGTAAGAAGCGCATCCCGAAACATACCCACTAGAGGATCAAGTCTTTTGGTCCGACCCCAAGTTTCCTCCAGGGCGATGGTATAGTTCAGATCTCCCGCGATGATAAGGGAGGCAAGTTCCATAAGCCCAGAAGAGAAAAATCGATCCCAGAAAGTGGCCCGGTCCCGGTAGGGAGCGTATGTGTGTAGAATGTGGATGCGCCCATCCAGACCCCGGATGTGTCCCTCAAGTAAGATACACGTAAAGCAACTATAAGCTTTGAAACAGACCCATGTAGGGTCCCAGATTGCCACTAGACCGCCTGAGAGTCCAATAGCAGCGATGACGGATATAGGCTAAGTAGGGAGCATTTTTCTGAAGTAAGAAATAACCTGAGGGACAACATGCATAGATTCTTGTAGCAAAATGATAGAAGGACAGAGTGAGACAAAAAGACTCTTGAGGGCCCAAAATTTCGAGGCAGCCCCCAGTCCCCGTATGTTTAGGGAAAGGATGAAAGTCATGGGGACACCAACTCGGGTTGTCATGCTCTAAGGCCCCGTGAGGGAGTGATGTCAGAAATAGGAACATCTACTAAGAATCTGTCCATAGGGGAGGCTAGGGGGTTGGGTCTAGTTCTAGGTCGACCCCTAAAATGTCTGCTACCCCGGTTTTGAGTGCGTCTGACAGTGATGTTTTTTGCTGATGTAGGACTAATGTGGGGGGTGGGGGAGCCAGTAGGTTTGTGGATAGTGAGGGTACGCAAATCCAATGATTTTCTATTGAGTAGAAAATCCAGGTCACTGCCTATAGAGTTAGTTGGTGAGTTTAGTGGTGAGTTAGGTGGGGTGGTACTGGTCGCAGGGCCTTTACCATGGTTGGTAAATAATGAAGGTGATGAGGATGGGATGTACGTGAAATGTGAGGTGGAGGTATGCCCATAGGTGGTGGTGAGCCTTTTGGAGTGGATTTGTGTGGCTGTAGTGCAAGACTGGACAGTGCATGTGAATCTGTCTTTTGTGAGGATGGAGATGACGGAACCAAAACAGGTGATGATCCATTTAACGATGAATTCAAAGCATATGAGCGTTGAGGAAAAAAATTACAATGATTACCTATTTGTTGACCCTAGGGGGAGATGGCATTTTGATAATTCGTTGATGGACCGCTTCCCCCATCCCATCCCCTTTGGTGACCGATGAAGGGTCTGCCATGGAGTTTTCCACCCAGCCTGCAAGGGAATTGTGCCATTAAGTGCCCCGTATGATGGCAGAGTGAGCATCGAAAAGGGACTCCCCAGAAGTCTAAATGCTGAGACAAGTGTGTTTCTCCCCAGAATAAATCAATGCGGTTTGGGAATCTGCCACGGTATTCTTTTTCAATAAGGATCCAGGCCACCCTTTTGTCCTGCGCACCCAAACATCGAGGGTCGACATACACAACTTTGCCTATGGCATTGTCAATGTCCATCAGAACTTGCTTTGTCCAGAGTTCAATGGGAAGGCCAAGGAGCTTGACCCAAATGAGCTTATTCTGGGGTGTATTGTGAAGAGAATTATAGCCAATGTACCAATGGTGCAAAGCCAGGAAGCTTTTACTGTTTATCCATGGCAACAATTTGATTTTTTCTAAGTCCTCCCAACTTAGAAAATGGAAACTGTACCAACCCCTTCAGTAGCCAAACGACCATTGGCATATAACCCAACATAGTTTTCCATTTCCGCCCCACCCAGTCCCTCATGTTTGAATTGCTAAACTCAGCAAAATACCAACGGCCGACCAAAGCTCTTTTTTGTAAACTCATAATTCTATCCACGAGCACATCGTTATCTAAAGAAAGAGCAGGTGGCGGGGAGGTCGCTCTTATAGAACATTGTTTATTTTTTGGACAACATCCCCATGCAGCTTGTGCGCCACCCCACGAAGTGTGTGATGCATGTGAAACATCTATCCAATAAGCCTCCCCCAAAATATTGTGCCACGTATCCAGTGAGCGTGGGCCAGGTCGAGCACTGGAGTCGATTGTATGTAGAAATAGTGATTCAGCATCCATCATGGCCTGGATGAGGGCCTCGTTGGCAGATGTGTCAGAGAGTTGACCCACCATGAGGCAATTGGGATGACAAAGTTTAAAAAGAGAGGTGAAAAGACATCTGTCAACCGGGAATATGTGAGAGCCCAATAAGTGGATAGAAATGATGAAGGATGGGATTTTGAATTAATTGTGGTAAGCCTCGGGGAACAAATGGAATGTCAACCAAGGTGGAGACTCGTGTGCGGATAGACCAATAGACCCTGGATAGGATAGCGTCATCGGAACAACGTCCAAAATTGGCAAAAAGTCTGAGGGACACAAGGGGAGAATAACGTGTTGTAAGAAACCAACTACCAAGGTAATTATGGGCGTGTGTATAGATGACCTACCAACATGTGGGAATATTGGAGGTGATCTCAACCGAGATGGCACCACCTACCACCCGCAGTCGGGAAACAGATGCCGGAGATGATGAATGTCGAAAAATAAGGAATTAAACATAACCGGAAAATGAGATTCTGGTCGGGAACCAGAGCCGAAAAACTCAGAATTGTAATGTGAGTGGGTTGAGATCTAGCTGCAGCAATAGCAGTAGCATCCCTGGCAGGTATACCATATATTACAGAGATTGAAACTTAAATTCAAACATGGTCATTGGCCTCTGATAAGTGAGGGTCAAGTAAGTTGCAGACACTGTATTCCTATATGAAGGGCCCCAAAACATGGGATTGAAGGGGATCCATGTTGGGGATTTTTCTGGTAAAATCCCAAAAACAAATAAAAACTGCACACACAGAGGCAATGCTCTGTTTCTCTCTCCACAGGATCTTTTGCACAGGGAAGCCTTTTAAAAAAACTGACTGAGAACAGAGTATTACATACCCAGAAAATGATTTCTATTCATTAAACATAAATGCCTGATACATATTCATCCTCTTTTACTGAGAGGGATTCACCAAAAATACATTCAACCAACAAAAATAAAACTCTGTTTCCTCCTGAGATTTTACACTGCTAGTGTGTAAAAAACCCATTTACATTTACTGCTGTAAAACCCCTTTTACATTTACTGGTGTAAAACTATTTTTACACACTGCTGTAAAACTATTTTTACATATGTTGTTCCAAAAATATTATGTGCTCCACTTCGTTTGGACTATATAAAAAAAACTTACATTTCAACCTGGTTATTTTTATGTTGCACTGTTGTGCATTCACAAAACTAAACTCCCATGCATCTTCTCTTATGCACTGCTATGCAATATCTTCCCTGCTTCACGCTGGTCAAAAAAAATCACACAAACATATGCGCTCCCCTGTTTTTCTTTATGCACTGCTGTGCGTTCATTTCACTCTTTGCATCATACACTGGTCTTCATTCTTTTCATTAACACCTTCACTCTTGCACTGCTGTGCACACCTCAAATCTCTTCACAAAAATCAACACCGGTTCTTTGCTGGAGTAAAAGCTTCATTTCAATCTTCCTTCTCTTTTTTTTATTCACCCGTGCGTGTGCTGAGTGGCTTCATTTCAGAATGGTCAACGCACACCAAAAACATAACTTACATAGTACACATATGCCATACAAAAAATACGTAACATGCATATGCGCCCATACCTCCGATATAAAAAAACATTAAAATTTAAATTTTCACCAACCTATTACCTATCACAATAACCATGAAATAAATACTATTACGGCGGTCAAACAAATTTTTACGCCACGCAATGTATTTAACGTTGGCTCGTATGCAGGTTTGAAACAATCAACGGTGGAGAACGATGAAGCGGATCGGACGGTGGTGGAGGATTTCGGGAGGCATTTTTATGCTGAACTTTAAGCTCCGAAATGTCAGTTATGCTGACGTATACAGAGGACCACGTGGCTGAGGATAATTGGATCGGACTCGATTATACGGAAACTGCTTACTGACCAAAGGCGGTCCGATATGCTCTGGTGGTTTTGCTGAGCGGTTTTGGGTGCATTAACTGCTGCTTTACGGGTCAACTCAGGCCGCTGTTGAAATTACGTTTTCAACACTCCCCTTTAATTTCAACTGCTGGGCATTCAGTCATACCCAGACACTTCCTCAAAAATTCAAAGCTTTTCTGATCCAATGGCTTTGTCAAAATGTCTGCTACCTGTTCTTGAGTCCTGCAATGTTCTAAGACAATTTCTCCATTGTTCACCAATTCTCTGATGTAGTGAAACCTTGTATCAATGTGTTTCGTTCTCTTATGAAACACTGAATTCTTTGACAATGCAATAGCTGAGCTATTGTCACAAAAAATCACCGTTGATTTTGCCTGCTCTTGGCCTAAGCTCCTCAACATTCTTCTCATCCAAACTGCTTGACATGCTGCTGCTGTAGCTGCCACATATTCAACCTCTGTTGTAGACAATGCTACAATGGACTACTTCTTAGAAGCCCATGAAATGGCTCCTGAACCCATATGAAAAACATAACCAGAAGTGTTTTTCCGATCATCTACACTTCCAGCCCAATCACTATCAGTGTATCCAATTAAATCTGAACTTTCTGAGACACTATATAATATGCCAAACATTTTGGTACCTTTGACATACCTTAAAATTCTTTTTGCTTCCTGCCAATGTGCCTCCTTTGGCCTCTCCATGAATCTGGAAATTAAACTAACAGCAAACATAATGTCAGGCCTAGTTGCTGTTAAATACATAAGGCTGCCAACAATACTCTTGTACAAACTAGGATCAAAATCCTTGCTGCTGTCCTCTCTGCTGAGTTTTAATCCCATTACTGTGGGAGTGATCGCTGCTTTGCATTCTTGCATGTTAAATCTGCCCAACACTTGATTTACATATCTAGCTTATGAGATAAAAATTCCTTTTTCATTTTGATCTACTTCTATGCCTAAGAAGTATCTCAAGAAACCCATGTCAGTCATTTCAAATTCCTCTTTCATGACTGATTTAAAATTCTCAATGAGCTGATCATCATTACCTGTGAAAATAACATCATCAACATATAAGACAACAATTAAAATTTTACCATCTTTTTCTTTGATGTAGACGGTGGGTTCTCCTTCACACTTGTCAAATTCATTATCCAATAGATAGGAATCTATCCTGTTGTACCATGCTCTTGGCGCTTGCTTCAGCCCATAAAGAGCTTTCTTCAATTTGCACACTTTGTGCTCTTCACCTTTCTTCTCATAGCCTAGAGGTTGTTCAACATAAACCTCTTCCTTTAACACTCCATTTAGGAATGCTGACTTCACGTCCATTTGGTAGACTTTCCATTTGTTTTGTGCTGCTATGGACAGCACTGCTCTCACGGTTTCCATTCTTGCAACCGGGGCGAAAGTCTCCTCATAATCTCTCCCATACTGCTGCTTGTACCCTTTGACAACCAGCCTTGCCTTGTGTCTTTCTATCTTGCCTTCAACATTGCTCTTGGTCTTGTAAACCCATTTCACTCCAATGACTTCTTTGCCTTTTGGTAACTCAAGCAAATCCCATGTTTTGTTTCTCTCTATGGCATTCATCTCCTCATCCATAGCTTCTATCCATTTCTTATCTTTAATTGCATCTTCGAAATGAATAGGATCATCAACATGACAATACAAGGCAAATAAGGAATTCATTCCTTCATCATAAATGTCACTTAAATTCCTAAACTTCTTACCTCTTTCATTTGGTGTGCAAGTGCTTGAAGATGCACTTGAATTTCCTCCTTGTGATGTGCTTGGAGAAGCACTTTCATTTATCCTTAATGGTGTCCTTTGCTGTCCTTGTGTTGGCGCTGCTGTTTGGGGATGCATTTTAGCCACCTCCTCATCATCTTCATCATGAGACAAACAGTTTTTAACATTCACTGTTTTCTCTATGCTTCCATCCCAAGCTTCTTCCTCAATGAATTGAACATCTCTGCTGACAAAAAACTTCTTGGTAGATGGGATATACAACCTATAAGCTTTGGATTCCTCACTGTATCCAATGAAGATACATTTCTCCCCTTTGTTGTCCAACTTCCTCCTTAGCTGATCTGGTATGTGTGCATAGGCCACACATCCAAAAACTTTCAAGTGGGTGACACCTTGCTTTCTCCCACTCCATGCTTCTTCTGGCACTTTGTTCAACACTGCTTTTGTAGGACACCTGTTCAAAATATACACTGCACAATTTACAGCTTCAGCCCAATAATCATTTGGCAAATGCTTTTCCTTCAGCATGCTCCTCGCCATATCCATGATGGTCCTATTCTTCCTTTCAGCAACTCCATTTTGTTGTGGGGTGTACCTAGCTGTAAACTGTTTGTGAATTCCATTTTCTCTACAAAATCGTAGGAATTCCTTGGAGATATACTCACCTCCTCTGTCAGTTCTCAAAACTTTTATATGCAGCCCGCTTTGGTTCTCCACAAGTGCTTTGAAATTTCGAAATTTTTCAAACACTTCACTTTTGTTTTTAAGAAAATATACCCAAGTTTTTCTTGTAAAGTCATCAATAAATGTTAGGAAATATTGGCTGCCTGCTAATGATGGATTTTGCATTGGTCCACATAAGTCTGAGTGGACAATCTCTAAGGGTGCCTTTGCCCTTATGCTTTTCCCTGATGGAAAACTTTCTCTATGTTGTTTCCCCAAAATGCAACCTTCACAAAGGCTGTCTGGTTTCTCTATCAATGGTAATCCTCTTACTATTCCTTTTCTGCTTAACAAGTTTAGACCTCCAAAATTGAGATGTCCAAATCTCAAGTGCCACAACCAATTTTCATCCTTTGGCACGCTTTGGAAAGTCTCTTGAGTGACTGCTGCAATTTCTCCTTTGTTTTTCAAATCTGCCCTTATTCTAAGAGGGAACATCCTGTTCCTTGTCATCTTCACTTCAGCAATGCATCGTTTGCTGGGTGCTATATCCATGATGGTGCATACATCATTTTCAAAGAAAACATTGTAACCCTTTTGAACAAGTTGTCCAATACTCAAAAGGTTACACCTCATTCCAGGGACATAGTAGACATCTGCTATGGTTTTCTTCTCACCCTTCTTTGTAAATATTTTTACCTCTCCTTTTCCCATAACAGAAATTTTGCTGTCAGTTCCTAATGTGACTTGTGATTTTACATTCTGATCTAGAGTAGAAAAGAGGGCTATGTTTCATGTCATATGGTTGCTGCAACATGAGTCTAAAAACCAAATGTCTTCACTGTTTGTTTCAGCCATGTTACAAGCTAACAATATATTATCTTGGCTGATATTTTCTCTAGTAATGTTTGCACTAGATCTATTAGTCATATCATGTTGCTTCTTCCTACATTCACTGGCATAATGCCCATATTTTTTACAATAATAGCATTGGACATTGGATTTTTCATACCTTTGTCCTTGAGCATGATGTTGTCCTCTTTGTTGGCTGCTGCCTTGGCCTTGATTCTGATTTGGATTGCTGCCTCTTCCTTGAGCATTTGCTGGACTGTTCCTTCCACCTCTGTTCTGGCTTCTGCCTCTTCCTCTCTTGTTTCCTCTGCCTTGACCTCTTCCTCTTCCAAAAGACATCTGGGTCTTAAAGGCTTGCTCTAGAGATGAGTTTTGATTTCTACTCAACCTCTGCTCATGTGTTATCAGTGATGCATGAAGCTCATCAACTGAAAAGTTTGAGAGATCCTTTGTTTCTTCTATGGTGGTGACAATCACATCAAAGTTTGAGAGTAGGACCCTCAACAGTTTCTCCACAATCCTCCTTTCTTCAAGGGTTTCTCCATGAGTCCTTATCTATGTGACCAGACCAATTACATGTGTGAAAAATGAGTCAATGGTGTCTGACTCCTTCATGCTCATATTTTCAAAATCTCTCCTCAGCAACTGTAGTTTTGCTGTCTTTACTTTCTCCATGCCTTGATAGGCTGTTTTGAGGGTTTGCCATGCTTCATTGGATGTCTTAGCTGCTGCTATCCTTGGAAACACACTCTGGTCCACTGCTTGATACAACAATACAATGGCTTTTGCATCCTTCTTCCTATTTCTCTTCAGCAGATCTCTCTCTCCCTGAGTTAAGTTGTTAAATTGATTTTCATCTGCTGGTTCTTCAAACCCATATTCAACTAATTCCCATAAATCTTGAGAGATAAACACGGCTTTCATGGTTATGGCCCAATAGTCATAGTTTTTCCCATTAAACTGTGGGAACTGGGTGTTAAACATACCCATGCTAGTGCTGGTGCTAGCCATTCCTTACATCCTCAACTATGCTTCAATTTCTTGACTGTGTATTTTAAAACACTGATTGTTTCAGCAGTAACAAAAAGAAAACTTTGAGGAATACCTGAATCTTTTGCCTGAGACTTCACTTTGCTGGAGAAAATTTACTGCTGCAACAAAAGACTCCTCCCTTGAGCTTCTTGAACACCTTCAAAGAGCCTAAGCCTGCTCTGATACCACTGTTGGGGATTTTTCTGGTAAAATCCCAAAAACAAATAAAAACTGCACATACAGAGGCAATGCTCTGTTTCTCTCTCCACGGGATCTTTTGCACAGGGAAGCCTTTTAAAAAAAATGACTGAGAACAGAGTATTACATACCCAGAAAATGATTTCTATTCATTAAACATAAATGCCTGATACATATTCATCCTCTTTTACTGAGAGGGATTCACCAAAAATACATTCAACCAAAAAAAATAAAACTCTGTTTCCTCCTGAGATTTTACACTGCTGGTGTGTAAAAAACCCATTTACATTTACTGCTGTAAAACCCCTTTTACATTTACTGGTGTAAAACTATTTTTACACACTGTTGTAAAACTATTTTTACATATGCTGTTCCAAAAATATTGTGCTCCACTTCATTTGGACTATATAAAAAAGACTTACATTTCAACCTGGTTATTTTTATGTTGCACTGTTGTGCATTCACAAAACTAAACTCCCATGCATCTTCTCTTATGCACTGCTCTGCAATATCTTCCCTGCTTCACGCTGGTAAAAAAAAATCACACGAACATATGCGCTCCCCTGTTTTTCTTTATGCACTGTGCGTTCATTTCACTCTTTGCATCATACACTGGTCTTCATTCTTTTCATTAACACCTTCACTCTTGCACTGCTGTGCACACCTCAAATCTCTTCACAAAAATCAACACCGGTTCTTTGCTGGAGTAAAAGCTTCATTTCAATCTTCCTTCTCTTTTTTTTATTCACCCGTGTGTGTGCTGAGTGGCTTCATTTCAGAATGGTCAACGCACACCAAAAACATAACTTACATAATACACATATGCCATACAAAAAATAGGTAACATGCAACATAACTTACATAATACACATATGCCATACAAAAAATAGGTAACATGCATATGCGTCCATACCTCCGATATAAAAAAAAACATTAAAATTTAAATTTTCACCAACCTATTACCTATCACAATAACTATGAAATAAATACTATTACGGCGGTCAAACAAATTTTCCGATATAAAAAAAACATTAAAATTTAAATTTTCACCAACCTATTACCTATCACAATAACTATGAAATAAATACTATTACGGCGGTCAAACAAATTTTTACGCCACGCAATGTATTTAACGTTGGCTCGTGTGCAGGTTTGAAACAATCAACGGCGGAGAACGATGAAGCGGATCGGACATTGGTGGAGGATTTCGGGAGGCATTTTTATGCTAAACTTTAGGCTCCGAAATGTCAGTTCTGCAGAGGACCACGTGGCTGAGGATAATTGGATTGGGCTTGATTATATCAAAACTGCTTACTGACCAAAGGCGGTCCGATATGCTCTGGTGGTTTTGCTGAGCGGTTTTGGGTGCATTAACTGCTGCTTTACTAGTCAACTCAGGCGCAGTACATACGCTGTTGAAATTACGTTTTCAACAATCCAGAGACTAGAGGCATATGGCCTTTTCAAAACTTAAATGAAAAGAGTAATAAAAACGAGAGTAATGCAAGTGCATAAATTAAGACCATTAAAAGGTGAAAAACGTAGTTCAAAACACACAGCTAATAGCATATGAGAGATGGTATAACATAAACAATTAATGGCGTTAAATTATATGATTCCTAGAATAGTCATGGACTGTGATGTATACATACCTCCATATGTAGTCGATATCAGTGACTTGTGCCTTCGGATTGATAACCACAAATGACCGGTGAGATAATACAAATCAAAGACAAGGCGTGCAAGAATAAACCCACGTCAGAAAATGGCCAATATCCAGAAACGCCAGAGTCTCCTGTTAAACACCTTCTAATAAGAGGAAGTTGTTATAGAAAAACACCATCTAACAAGATGACAAAAGAGAGTCATACTTGCAGAGGACACTGTAAAGCCCAGTGGCCAAGTGGGGCTAGTTTTCAAGAGCTTCTGGTAGCGTTTCCGTCCGAACTTCAATTGACCAGAGAGCGTTGAGTAGTGTTCCCAAACATCATGAACCTTTAACAAAGTAATCATTTT
Organism: Pinus tabuliformis; assembly: GCA_031772625.1. Classification (NCBI taxonomy): domain Eukaryota; kingdom Viridiplantae; phylum Streptophyta; class Pinopsida; order Pinales; family Pinaceae; genus Pinus; species Pinus tabuliformis. The sequence continues at coordinate 266,502,205 of CM062810.1, forward strand.
TATCAACCATATTTCACACTTCCTCCCTATGAAAGTAGAAATCGAGGCAATGCTTTGGCTACTTAAAGCCATTTCTCGGGTTATATGGTCACTATAACTACACCAAAAGAAATCACAAATTATGGCCTCCACAATAAGGAAAAAAAAAAAAACAAACTTTCACCAAATAGAAAATAAAATTATTTATCATCTCCAAAACAAATGATGCTCTTTATAAACAAACAATTTACTGTGACCTTCACTAGAAAAATAAATATGCAATCTTTTACCAAATAAAATCAGACAACCTCTTCCCCGATGGGGGGTGTCATCTCCCCGAATGGAATCCTAGACGTGGGCGTAAATGCAAACACCACGAGTAATTAAGGATGTGGAATGTATTCGACAAGTTTCGCCTGGCGCCTTATGGGTGAACGTTTTGGAGAAACTCCTGGATTTAATTCGCTTGTTCTTGATGTTAAAACATATTTGCAAGTGGAGGGAGATGGAGGAGGGGTCTATTGGGGGTGGTGTATGTTTAGATGCGAGGGGAGGCCTTGGAGGGGAGCCATTCCCTTTTTCTGGTGTTACGGTGGTGAATGCGAACAATAGGCGGGGAGAGTCTGGAGTGATGGTGGCTCTGCAGGTAATGCATACCGCCACTTGGGACCGAAGCTTGTGGCGCATTGCTCAGGACAAGGCCAATTTCACGTTGGTCAGGTGGATAACGCTGCTCAAAGATTGGCTTGTCATCCGCCTGGGCAGTGATACAACAATCTATGCCTTTGCGTAGGTAATTTTGTCTTGTCTGCTCTCTGTAAGAGTGCACAAGGGAATTTCTACGGTTGGCAGATGGTCTTGGTGGCCTAATTTCAAAAGACTCCCCTTCCTCTTGATTGTGGTGGTTTCATTTTCTTATTGTCTTGTTCGAATCATCAGGGCTTTTGTGGTTTTGGGCTCTTGAAGAGCAGTGTTGGAAGAGTAGGGAGCCTTGGGGGTCAGAAAGGGGTGGTCAATTGTAGCTTCCAAAGACATAGAGGGGTAGAGGAGCTAGTGGTGGTGTCCAATTCGAGGAAGGGGAGTTGTGTAGACAGTCTAGAGTTGGTGAAAAAGCGAGTGTTGGGTGGGTTTGTTGTTGGAAGGTTTATCATGTCGTGTATTGTTGGAGGTTGTTTATCTCTGTTCCAGGGCAAATCACTTAGGTTGTTGGAAAAATCCTGGAGTGTATGTCTCTGACGCGTGGATTGGTCGTATCATTGACTGGAGCTTTTTGGACCTCACGGCAATTCTCCTATTCATATATTCTGAAACTGAGTAGGCCTATGCTTCGCTAACGAGGGCAGGATCGGAGAAGGGGGGCGTGCGTAGGCAGGGAGTTGGGCATCATATGGATCCGCGGGATGATGGGGAGGAGCAGGATTGGAGAAGGGGGGCGTGTGTAGGCAGGGAGTTGGGCATCATATGGATCCGCGGGATGATGGGGAGGAGCTGGAGCAGCAGCAAGCCTCCTCCCTGGGCGTGTGTACTCGCAGCCACCCTTCAACTCTTTGAAAGCGCAAATTCAACAAGTGACGGTAGCAATTGAATATTTGGCTAGAGATTGAAACACTGAACGCAATGAAATTATTGAAACACTGAAAGCAATGAAATTATTACAGCACACAGCACAACCAGTGGCACATTCTAGACTAGCTAGTCTCTCTTCGCAAAGGTCAAAAACGGCTCCAAACATGGTTGGATAGCTTCAAAGGGAGAATGGAACATATGGGACTCCATGTATTCATGAAGCATTCCACCACTCGAGGGGTTTTGAGCGAGTGGTGGTTTTGAGCCTGATAACACGGATCCTGGTAATATGGATGTTTAAGGATGATGACGAGGTGTATTTTGGTTTTGGGATAGTTTTGGTCTATATGGGCAATCAGTGGGTCGTCTAGTTTCCTTTCGTTGATGATGGGTAATCAGTGTGTCGTCTAGTTTTCTTTTGTTGATGTTTGTTTATTTTTATCTCTATCTGTTAACCAACAAATTTAGTGGGAGTGAAGGCATAGTTATTTTGAAATTGTGCCCACCAAAATATAATCTTTTCTTGAACTAATAAAAGTGATTGACTTAAAAAACCTCTATAAATATCTTTTTGGGTTGGGGATTACCTTTATGCCTTTTTTGTTCTAACTTCTGACAGACTCATGCGAACAAACCACGCACTGAGTCGGGATGTATTCCTATGCGGGTTAACTTCTCACATCCAACTCTCAAATCCAGCTTTCACCAACACCAATTCAAACTTCAAACAATTAAGCTTTGCAGAGATGGTTTCTTTGTCTTCAACGATTGACTCTTTCTTCTTGCTTGGCTCTAATGGCTTGGAGTTTGCACATATGATGCCCCTAGCTTCAACAAGTCGGTTTTACTCTGACTTAAACAACATGGCTTCTCACTAAGATTGTTGTCTTTACTGATACATGGCCTCCACTTTGCTTACTGTTGACTTTACTAATTATTGTTTTGAGTAATTCATGGAATCTATGTTTGAATATAGTTTTGATACCATTATGTTAAACAGACAAGTAATCATAGTTAATATGAATATGGAAAAAGCATATTTAAATACCTATAGTGGTAGTTGTTAAAATCTAAATATACCTATAAATTAGAGTGGTAGTTGTCATCACATAAGTAAATTACAATATAATTACATTACTCTAACTCTAATACTAAAAGAAAAAATTACTTCCACTGGAGTGAACTACCCCGACTGCCTAAGAGCCCTACCCTTAGTGAGAGAGAAATAAAGGCTTTGATCCTAATGTTTCAATGTATAATTGATGTATAGGCAGATATGAAAACTGCACAATAAAAAGAGAAAATTGAGCTTACTCACTTCCATACGCCACCCAAATTAGGCCGGATTAAGAAAGCGTTTGGCGAAACACTATCTCATTCATGTTCATATCTTCTTTCGGTGAGGGGTCTCCCTCTATTTTGCTGTCTCTTTGTCACAAACATGTTCCTGTCCCCTTCCTCTCGTGACTGTTTAACCGATTCTAATGGCGGGAATTCAATTTTCATTGGTTTTAGGTATTATGGCTTCGTTCGTCCTCCCCACGCCACTCTTCTTCATTGGTTGTCTACTCGACCAACTCTCTGTCTAAATGACCTATTTCCCTTTTGCGATAGTATGCCCTAACTAACAAACAACCAAAAGAGAGAGGAAAGGAGGCACATTAGCATCAATGTCAGGGGCTCTGCTGACATTCTTACCAGTTTGAGTATGTGCTAAGCTATTCAAGAAAGAAGGTACTTGAGTATGTACTAAGCCGTTGAACAAAGATTGTATTTTAGGTTGATTATGCCCAACAAACAAATTGATTGGCATCTTCCACTTTCCTTATGACTGATGATTGAAAAAATAAAAATTGACTGATTTCTATGTTAATATATAATATAGATTTATGAAGTTATTTATATTATTAAAATGATATTATAAAAAATGGATTATAAATATGGATTAATATATATTATGAGTTTTATGAATTTACTATAATTAGTTGTTTTTATTGAGATTTTTTGAAAGCTTTTCCAGTAGGTTTTTCTGGTTTAATTTATCAAAAATCTCGCAGGAATTTATTGAAATCACAAGCTTGATAAATAACCCCTACATAATCAAAATGCTCTAAATTTCTGGTTTAATTTATCTAAAATCCCCCAGGAATTTATTGAAATCACAAGCTTGATAAATAACCCCTACACAATCAAAATGCTCTAAATTTTCTGGTTTAATTTATCTAAAATCCCTCAGGAATTTATTGAAATCACAAAAAATTTCACAGTATTAAATCCATATATATAACACAAATCAAGATTATCAAACTAACATTATTTAACCAGAAAAATATATATATATGAATGATTATTGAAAGAAAAGAAAATTTGTTCTTCCATGATTAACCTTTGCAGCATAGTTGACGGAAGAATGCCTTTAAACTCTTAGTTGAGTGCCCTATTGTGAATTTAAGTTTAAGAAAAATAAATTTAATTACGAAAATGATTCTGATTCATATTGAGTTTCAGTTTGTCATAGGGTTGGATATTCAAAGCGTTTTATTAGCAGACCAGGTGGGAGTTAGTTGTAGAGTGTAAATACTCCACACATAAAAGTTCAAAACACAATACTCTGCAGCAATATTTGAGTCTAACCTTGCTCGTATTAGAACCTTCAGATGAAGAAGCCAGCTATTAGACTACATGCAGCTCTTGTCAAATATAATAAACATTTAAATGCACATTCGTATTACGTGCTGAAAGCCTAGAATAATTTGTATCCAACTTCAAACGATCGATTTCAGAGCTCCCGTTGCACAATTAGTCAGCAGCACAGTCGTTTTTTTTAATTTATTTGTTCATAACTTCATTTCTTCTAGATTTTCAAAAATGACCCATAAGCCAAAAAAGAAAAAGAAGTTCAAGTAAATGAAATTACCTAAACACAGCTTCCCAGACGATCACTCATAAAATTTGCTTATTCAAATTCTTATAACAATGGTAAAAAAAATTCTAGTCATTTCTTCTATATTTTTTATATTTGATTTTATAATTTAATGCATTTCTCCAATCCATCAGGTTAGTTCTATTTTTTTTAAGAATATTAAAATATCCAAGGATGAAACTGTAAAATTAAACAATTTTTCTACTAAGAAATTACAAGAAGAAAGAGAAAACACACTTTATAATTCGACAAAATGAGCTATACATAAATCTAATTTATAAGAATAATAGAAACTTCCACAAATAAGTAAAAGATAAAACTGATAATTCAATAAATAAAAATAAAACTAACAACCCAACTGATAAAATAACAAGCTTACAGATTTCAATATTTACTAGAACTCTAACATTTTGTGCATAATCCACGGATTAACTAAATTTGCTCTATCCACAAATGTAACGAAACACCGCCAAAGAAAAAATATATAATAAATAACCAACTACCTAAGATGCCTATAGTATTGGGCTTTTATTTACATTGTGAAAGCTGGAATCACGTCCAAGTTATATATGAATTTTAAGCAAAAGAACAGCCTTAAATAAATAAACTTAAATAAATGAATTTTAAGCAAAAGAACAGCCTTAAATAAATGAATTTTAAGAGGCTTCCAAAACCATCACCATGCACCCAAAAAAAATAGCAAACACCGAAATATTTTTACTGAGCTTCAGCTTATGGTGATAAATGCGATATATGTTCTTCAAGTATAGCAACTACATGGTCTGTTTCCATTGGATTAGTTATTCCAGAGGAGAGAATATTAAGTCCTCTTTACATGAACTACTTTTAAAATGGAAATTTAGTCAAAATAAAAGACAACCTACTCCATCTGCACTCTCCTTTCTTTAAAACCACAAGGCCTCCAAAATCTTCTGTTACTGGAGACAAGAAGCACCAAACAAATATATCATGGAGCCATGGTAAATTCATTATTTCAGATGAAAACACTAATGGAAAGGACTCTGCTATTATTAATACCTTGAACAACCGGACGTTCCAAAGCTTCTCAATTTGGGAAGCAAAATTGCAGGCAGAACCATAAAGGCAAGTGCGTTTGAAGAAGTACAATCATGGTTAGGATATTCCTGTCAATCCATATATCAAAAAAACACCAAAGAAATATATGAGATACATACATTTCCAAAGGAATGGAGCAATTTTTAAGAAATCCAATAACCAAATTAGGATACCAAAACCTTGTTCACTAGTTCTATATAATCAAATTTGTGTACAATGGCCTTTATCCAATGCTATTTTTCATTAATCCAATACCCAAATAATGATACCAGAACCTTGTTCACTCGTTCTATATAATCAAATTTGTATACAATTGCCTTTATCCAATACTATTTTCCTGGTTCACTAGTTCAATATAATCAAATTTGTATACAATTGCATTTATATTATTCATATGTATTACAGCACTTTTGCTGATTAAATTTTGAGAAATCTTATATTATACTAAATTTTGGGACTATTTTAAAAACTATTTTTTTACCAAACAAACAACGTATTTTGAAATATTCCTGAAATCTACACTCCCATTCCCCTATATCATTGTAGATTGTTTACCATTGCAGATTGTTTTATCTTTTTACTGAACATCACATTTTGAAATATTCCGGAAATCTACATTCCCATTCCCCTGTACCATTGCAGATTCTTTTTTATAAAGACATTCCCTGTAACTCATAATTATTTCAAAGAATTGCTCCAGTTTGAAAAAAGAAATAAAAACAATATAAAAGGTTCTGCCATGAATAATACATGAGTATCGGCCTCAGCTGTTCTGGTCCGTGGGCAAATGGACAACCAGAAGGAAAACCACAGTTGCGCCCTCGCTTGAAATGGGTACAGATTTTGGTTTTGTAAAAAATATTGTATCTGAGATCCTGTGTTCCATGGGCGAACTTGCACGAGGAACCACGGCCACACCACCCATGTCGCATGAAATTATGACACAGTTTCGTTTTGTAATGAATGCCTCTGACAGCTCCATGATCACGGCCATTTAATCGGGAACTTAATTGAAACCCTTTTTCTTCAGCTTGATTCCACATTTGCACAGGGAATAGGATTTGAAATGCCAACCGGAGATGATATCTAATCAACAACAGCTCTTATACCAATCTTTAAACCTCCAATACAGGGTGCTGCTGCTTTGAATTCCACCTGCAAAACAACTATCTCGTTGCCTTCATTAACTGCACCATGGATCTCTGGTATCCAGAGACAAAGGTTTAAAAGCATCTAATAGCAGAGCAGATTTATCAACACTATTTGCCAAACGCATTTCTTTCAAGAATTGTTCTAGCGTGACTCGCCTGGAATGAATTATTACTTTGAAGCACGCGTTTCTTCTGTCTATCCGGTAAAGTAACAGTGTGCAACCCAACGATCATACTAAAAGAATCGCACTCCGGATAAAATATCGCCCTTCCATTTCAAGATGAAGAGTGAGGCTGCCACCTTTTTTAAACGTTTAAGGGTGTGATTTTTCTTGCTAGGGTTGGATGGCCACAAATCAAATTGAATTATAAGTCCGTTAAAGTTTTGAACTTCTATTTCTGTCCGTTTATTTGGTTCAAGAATATAAGTCCGTTTAAGAGTATTGTGTAATTTATAAAAACTAATTAAAGAGTTCGATATAAATGATTTATTTATTAATGGACAAAATCATAAGGAGATTTAAGTTTAAAGAAATTATGATAATAACATTCTTTCTAGCCATCGACCTAAATTTAATTGGCAACTTTTGTATGGTCATAAACTACGAAATTCGATATTATCTTTAAACCTTTGGCCAAACTTTGACATGCAGGTTTGACCTTTGCTACCAAAAGGAGGGAAACCTAAACTAATATTTATTTGTTTCTTAAACATAAATTTTTGTTTTTTTAAATATTAAAATTTATTTATTTTTCTTTAATGAATATTAAATTAATTATTTGTTTTTTAATTAAAGATTATATATTTAAAGGGCGATAGAAGTAGGAAGGTTAATTTTTTGTTCCTCGGGAGTGACATCTCCACCAATAACCAAGTTGAATACTTAATGCTATGGAAAGGAATAGAAATAGCAACATTGAGCATCACCCCTAAGATATTGGTATTTGGTATGTTTGGTAACTCTACTTAACCCTATGAAAAGGATTAGAAATAGCAATATTGAGCAAAACCCTTAAGATATTGGTATTTGGTATGTTTGGTAACTCAATGCTCATGATTTGACACAAGTCGGGGGAAAATATAATAGCATTTTTCTTCCCATCCTTCAAAGGATTGTTTTGCAAATTCAATATTTTGAATATATAGAATTTTATCATGTGTACAAGCACTTAAATTCAGAATTACAATATACAAAATTTTATCATGTGTACAAGCACTTAAATTCAGAATTAGAATATACAAAATTTTATCATGTGTATAAACACCTAAATTCAGAATTAGATTTTTTTGGGAAACAAATTAACTTCATTGAAACAAAGAATGATGGAAAAATATCAACACACAACAACTTACCTACCCATACCATGAAAAATATGGAACAGTACCTACTCTACAAAAAAGAAATTCCTAGCTCTCATAGTTGAGGAAAATGTTCAAGGATTAAAATGGGGACAAACGAGTCTAATCAATAAACAAGTAACTTGATGAGAGTATTATCCTTGGCATCTTTGAGGATTGAATGGCAACTCATTTATGGTTCTCAATGGAGGAGTACCGCAGTTGCAAAGGAATTAACAATCGGAGTATCAAGGCAATACTAGGAATAAACAAGTGGAAGCAGGCTCAAATCTCAACTAGAGATTGGTGGATGCAAGTGCTCAATCAGTCACTTCAATCTAGAATGCCTATAAATTTTCTCACCCTCTTCATTCTTTGTCACTCATGACATTCACCCCACGAAACATGCAGTGTTAATGCCATGGATTTGTCAAAAATGCAATTAAATGGCAAAGGGATGGTGTTTGATAGGTGAAGTTGGATTTATACTCCTTGGCGTCACCCACAAAGGAATAGAAGTTGTTCTTTGAGGTCAAAGTTGAATAGAGAGAGAAGGAGAATTACAATTATCTATGCAATACAAAGTGTGAAGTCGCATCGAGGAGCATCAATGGCAAAAGTTGATAATATGTCTCTCACTCAAGTGCAAAAGAAGATGAATTTACTTTTGGAGCAAATTCTAGACGTGATGGAAGGTCTGATGAAAGCCTTGACAAGAGGTTTGATCTAAAGGAAAAGGAAAAGCGAACACACCTAGAATTATTGGAAAAGAAATACAAATTGTTGCAGAGGAATTTTAAAAAATGCAGTTAGAACTTCAAATTGAGTTAACTGTCATGGAAATAAGACTAGTAAAGGTGGTGGAAAATATCAGCATTGGAGTAAAGGATAGCTGGGCAGAGTTAGCGAGGAACCAGCGAAGAAAAACACAAAAAGAGCACTCGATCAGGAGCGAAAGGCTGAAAACAACGATGTTGAGGCAGAAGATGTTTAATAGAGGATGTCAAATGCCAAATCAATTGTTATGTCTTGAAATTTTGTAATATTTTGTAAATATAAGTTGGTATTAGGAACTTTTATAGAAATTATAGTAAACACTTATTTTAGAGAACTGGTAAAAAAAATGTGGCAAATATAAGATTTTAATATTTTAGACCGATGAAAACATTATCACTATGAAACATAATAAATTTGTGAGAGTCAGCTTAAAAACAAATTTCCTTTATAATATAAATTTCTATTTATGGTTTATATTAAAAAATTTAATAAATTTTCTTAATTTAAAATTTAAAATTTAAAATATTTTACGTTTCAATTTTAATTAAATTATTTTTTAAAATAAAATAAGAATTTGAAAAAAAAATTGAAAAATTAAAATATCTAACGCATCACAATCTCCACCTTTGTTTTCACAAATTTCATGTATATGTGGAAAATTGAAGTATCAACACATCACAATCTCCGACTTTCTTTCTACATGTATTCTCTAGAGGTTTATATATGTTATTGAACAATGCTAGTTTAGGGAAGGTTGATGTTCATTGTTATTAATAATTAAATTGATGTGAAATGGAAAATTATAATTATATATATATATATATATATTAAAAATAATTAATTGAAAAAAATTAATAAATAATAAATTTATTATTAGTTTTGTAAAGATGGGATTTTAGTAATGGATTTGCATGTTGATTATTATTAGTTTAGTATTGGCTCATACAAGTTATAATGTTTAATTTCCAAAAAAAGAAAAAAATCAAACATTTGATTGGACTATAAATTTGAAGCTCTTATTGTAACCTTTGTGTCGTGTGGATAATTGCCTTGAATTTTTTTGCCCATAATTTATGGATATAGTTGCAATATTTATGCCATGATTTTCAAATATTTGTGCAATGATTTTTTATTGTTAGGAAAACCACCTAAAATTAAAATCCTTGAAAATAGCTCATAGTCATGTAAATAACCTATTTACCATGAGTTACTTCACCCCATATCAAGTATTTGCATGAAAAATGAATAAGAACAAAATGGAAATGAGCTACTCCCTACCATTATTTATGTTTCTTCAATATTTGAATGTGTAGGAGTAAAAGTGTAAATCTGCAAACTTAGTAGTGGTTACTATCCACCAAAACTTAAAAGATAAAAAAAAATTATGTTTGAATATAAACAAATTTGTTTATTTTATATAATATTTTTAAAAATATAAAAAATAATAATAATTTGTTCATATATTTAAAACATGACAAACAAAAAAAACTTCCCAAACAAATAAATTCAACCCTTATAATATATGGCTTTTGAATCAGTTACATCCAAAAACCTTTACATTACAATTTTAGAATCTAAATAATTTCTCTAACCGTTGTAAATTTTGCTTTTGGTTTAGTCCTTCTAATCACTTCTTTGCCAATATTTTGCAATATTGGCTATTTGCGTCAAAGTTTCAGTTAATACCCAATGGCAATCTGGACAGAGACTATATAACATTTGTTAGTTGTCTTTGTTCATTGTTCCTCAGCCAACTGTATCTATGGCAATCTTCATCAGTGGATTTTGTTTCTTTCAATTGATCACGAATCTTATTAAGTTACTTATTATAATAATTGTGCATGTGTTCATGTGTTCATCTAAAAAGATGTTGGAAGCTTGTTTGTTATGGTGTTGGTTTTACTTAAACAGTAAATTCACCTTAACAAATTCTGAGATTGTCAATCATGAATAATTGAAATATCTGATGGAATGAACAGAGTATGTTTGTTTATCGATAGTATGGAAACCTTACGAACTTGTCATTATTGAATTTGTGTAAAAGGGCAAATACATGTGCTTCTTAAACAACAATTATTGTGGACTATTTAGCCAAGTATTTGATTGTGATTTCATTTCAAAGCAAAAATGCATAAATCTTTGATTGTGATTTCATTTCAAAGCAAAAATGCATAAATATCAGACCAGTTAGAGGCATATAGTGCAGTGGTCCTTACGAATCCTGTTGGCTGGTCCCTCTCAAAAGTTATATGGAAGGTGCGTGCAACTAGACAAAGCTTTTGGATAAAACCCATTGTGAAATAAAGAGGAGGTCAAGTAATATTCCATTAGTGATTTAAGTTGTCCAAATTCAGATGAAATTCTCTGTCAAATATTATGTGAAAAAGATTCAAAGTGCACAATAACGAGAGTACGTTCCAACTCTTATATGAAAAAGATTCAAAGTGCACAATAATTGAGGAAGATTATGACAACCACTCTTCTCATGTGTTGTCTGCACGAAATACCATTCCACAAGCATACGTTCTCTGAGTTCTCAACGCCCCAGTTCGACAGCATTCTAATGGTATCACATTAAATTAGCTTTCAGAATTAGAATAAAGCCTCCAAATCCCTGGTGTTATCTCCTTACCGTCATCCATGGATGATGGGAATTGATCAGCTTCCTCCAGCGTGTTTCCATTCAAAACAAAATCAAGCCAAAGATAACTATCGTCCAAGGGATGATACATGTTATTAAAAGTTGCAGTAGTTCCAGGGAATGGCATGAACGCCAATAGCATCATAACACTAGTTATAATACATTTCTCAGATGTTGATAGTGATAGTTGGGATTGCGTTCTATCCTCAATGGAATGCTTATTGCATCCCTCTGCATTGTAAATTTCAAGTTGATAAGGAAGACATCACCTTTATGTTCGCTGTATTTTTATGTAATTCATTACTTCAACATTATATAGTTTTATTTCTTAATCTAAAATGATTATTAAAAAATGCGACAAGACACTTAAACTCGGTGAATAATTGATGAAAGGAAGAGAACGAGGGTTATGATATCTAGAGTGCCAATTGACCCCTGTAAGTTTAGGATACAAAATTAAAAGATGAAACACAAAAGTAATGGAAGGAGACATATTGTCTTAATGAAGTTCATGTATTTAGATATTTAAACGTAAACCAAAAAAACTTAATAGAAGGGTAACATTGTATTCATTATAATATATTTTATAAAATAAAATAAAAATTGAAAAAAATAATAATAATAATAATAAAGGCCATAAAGGATAGTAGAGGTGAATTCAAAAAAATCCTTAATTGATTAAATGTAACAACTATGTATTTTTGAGTTTATTTTAATAATATAAAACAATTTTTATATATATATATATATAAACAATTTTTAAATAATCATAAAATCTTTCTTTTTTCAAGTAATTTAATTAAAAGCTCAATCATCTCCAAATCAATAAATCCTCGTATAACTATTTTTTATACTTAACCAAACCAACAATAATTCATTACTCTCCATTTAAAATCATTTTCAAGTAACTCAATACAATTCAATTTGAATAATTAATATAGTCATTTTATTTTTTTAATCCAACTTTAATTTGTTTATTTAAAATGTTACTAGTCTAGTTATTAGTCTTTGTCACTACTATTAGTTTAGTATTAACAAATGTTAGTTATAATGTTTAACTTTGAATAACAAATATTTATTTTTCAATATCATTGAAAAAAAAAATTTAACTTTTGATTGGACCATAACATTGAAGATCTTATTGTAGTCTTTGTGCCGGGTGGATAACTAACTAGGATTTTTTGCCATGATTTTTGGATGTAGTTGCAATATTTATGCCACTATTTTTAAATATTTGTGCAAGAATTTTTCATTGTTAAGCTTTATAGGAAAACCGCCTAAAATTAAAATCAGTGAAAATAGTTCTTATTCAGGTAAATAACCTATTTACTGTTGAGATTTTCTGTTAATTAAACTTGGAAAAATCTCATGAATGTGACAACAATAGGATTTGTTGCTAAATTAGCTCCATTTATTCCTGGGGAGGAGTTATTGCATCGTATATTTGTTGTGAGAGAATTTATGATTCAGTTTTCTACTCCCAGCTATAAAAATGTAAGCCCGTAGAGAATATGTGTGATGAGAGGGTGTGAGGAATTATGTTGTTGTAATCTCCTCTTGAATAATAAGATTGCTGATACCTCTGTTTGGTGGATGTAGCCCAGATTGGTTGGGTGAACCATGTTAAAATCTTTGTGTTTTTATGGTTGTGTGTGCTGTGTATGCTTATTTAATTTCCGTTGTGCGTTGTTTGCTCTTACAATTGGTATCAGAGCGTTTTAGGTTGAAGCTAGCCCGAGTATGGATCGCTGGATCATGGATCATTGTCTCCAGTAATATGCTGTGTCTGTGTGAAATGTTGCGTGGTCGTGTGTGTTGATCCACTGCGCTGTGAGCTGGTGTGGAATGATAACGCAGCAGTGAGCTGGAGGATAAAGCGACGACACTTCAATTTTCTGTCCACGCCTGTTCGTGGAGCCTGGTCTTTGCAGCATACCTACTCCACGTCTGTGCCTGCAAATTATATCACTCACACAGTTTACCATTCCTGCATCCCGATGCGCTGCCTGGTGCGAGAACAAACGGTTAGGAGAGAGATCCAATCAAGAGGCAGCAGATCGGTTGAGCCAGGCAGCGTTGAACAATGCGGTGGACTGCGAGCCAGATAGCGTTGAACTGTTGAAAAAATCAATTATTACAATGACATTGAACTATTGACATCGATTATTAAATTGCCGCTGTTGAAATGATTATTAAACTGAACCTGCCGCTGCTGAAATGATTATTAAACTGTCGTTGTTGAAATGTTTTGGAACGTGTTTTTTTTTAAATTGGTCTTTAAAAAGGATAAAAACGTTTTTCAAATGGTTGCCTTTGTACATGAAATCAAAAGGTCGATTTGAAGTTTTTATAAAGTTGTTATGAAATGCCTTTTGTTTTTACAAAACAAAAGAAACGATTTGTATGGGTTGTATTATATATGATATTATATTTATATCATATTTTGTTTTTTAAATTGTAATATGCCATGACATTATAAGGCAAAGGCATTTTATTGATGAAGGGCAATTTTTAAATAAAAACTTCATTTATTAAAAGTTGCAATTGGAGATTTTGTGTGACACAACATGGCAAAAACTCAAAGTGCTCGATTTGAGATCGAGAAGTTCAATGGCAAAAACAACTTCGAGATCTGGAAAGTGAAGATGTATGATCTACTCGTGCAACAAGGTGTGGCGAAGGCACTGTTGGGAAAAGCTAAACAACCTTACACCATGACAGATAATGAATGGAGTGACTTGGATGAAAGAGCACTGAGCGGCATTCGACTGTGTTTGGCGGATGATGTTTTGTTTAACATCATGTCAGAGAAAACTGTTGCTGGTTTGTGGACAAAGCTTGAAAAGTTGTACATGACAAAATCCTTAACCAATAGGATTCTTCTGAAGTGACAATTGTACAGTTTGCGCATGAAGGAAGGTACATCCATTACTGATCATTTGAATACCTTTAATACTCTCCTAGTGCAGTTAGAAAGTATAGAAGTAAAATTTGAATCAGAAGATAAAGCTATAACTTTATTATGCTCGTTGCCCGAGTCATGGGATCATTTTGTTACTTCTATAAGTCTTAGTTCATCAGAAACCCTTGAATTTGATGATGTTGTTGGAGCTTTGTTGTCCGAAGAAACAAGGAAGAGGTCAAATTCAGAAACCTCTACATCAGAAGCAATGATGGTCAGAGGTCGTTCTAAAGAAAGACGCTTCAGTAAGCACAACAACTCGCGTTCAAAATCGAAAGGGAAGAAGAGTAAGGTAAAGTGCTGGTTTTGTGGCAAATCGGGACATTTGAAGAAGGACTATTGGAAGAGACAGCAAACATCCAAAGAAGACTCTTCGACAGAGAAGAAAGAAGCAAACACGACAGATACAGGTTCGGCATCCATTTCAGGTATGAGTGATGAAGTGTTATCAGTTAGTTTGTCTAATCATGATCAACATTGGCTGTTAGATTCTAGTGCATCAAATCACATGTGCATTCATAGAGAATGGTTTAAAACTTATAAATCAATCAATGATGGAGTAGTTTACATGGGAAATGATGTCACATGTAACATTGTGGGAATTGGAAGCATCCAGCTTAAAATGTTTGATGGGACAAATAAAATTCTAACTGATGTAAGACATGTACCTAAACTAAGAAAAAACCTCATTTCACTAGGAGTACTAGACATTAATGGATATAAAACTTTTATTCAAGGTGGAGTAATGAAAGTCTATAAAGGAATTTTACTAGTAATGAAAGCAAAGAAGGTTGGAAATCTTTTTCAGTTAGAAGGAAGAACAGAGTCAGATCATGTTTCTACAGTATCTAAAAACGACAGTAATTCTATTCGTTTATGGCATCAAAGGTTGGGCCATATGAGCGAAAGAGGTTTAAAGATTTTATCTGATCATAAGTTACTTCCTAATTTAAAGTCTGTTAAGTTAGATTTCTGCAAACATTGTCTATTTGGGAAACAAAGCAAGCAGAAGTTTAAAACTGGAAAACATACTAGTAAGGGAATCCTTGATTATATCCATTCTGATGTTTGGGGTCCATCTCCTACAACCTCATATGGAGGATCGTCATATTTTGTATCTTTTATTGATGATTTCTCTAGAAAAGTGTGGGTCTACATGTTAAAGAAGAAGTCTGATGTATTCACAGTTTTCAAACAGTTTAGAGCATTAGTTGAAAACATCACTGGAAGAACCATTAAATGTTTAAGAACTGAAAATGGTGGTGAGTTTACTTCAAAGGAATTTGATAATTATTGCAAGGACGCTGGGATCGAAAGACATAAAACCACTGTATATACTCCTCAGCAAAATGGAGTTGCTGAACGCATGAACAGGACTCTTTTAGAGAGAGCAAGAAGTATGCTTAGTAACGCCAATTTGCAGAAGGAATTGTGGACAGAAGCGATTTCTACAGCTTTCTATTTGATAAATCGATCACCATCAACTGCAATAGGATGCAAAATTCCTCAATAGGTATGGAAAGGTCATGCTTGTGATTATTCTAAACTGAAAGTTTTTGGTTGTGATGCATATGCTCTAGTTCTGAAACATCAGCGTTCTAAATTAGATCCTAAATCAAAAAGATATATCTTTGTTGGATATGGTGATGGGACTAAGGGATACAGATTGTGGGATCCTACTACTCACAAGATCATCATTAACAGAGATGTTAAATTAAATGAATCTTCACTTGAAAATCCAGATGTAGATGATAAATTGAAACAGGGTAATGTATCTAAGCTTCAACACATTCAGTTTGAAACCAGTTCAAATACTGATGATAGTCAAGATGAACAAGTTTCAGATGCAGATCATGAACAAGTTTCAGATGTAGATCATGAACATGTTTCA
Organism: Pinus tabuliformis; assembly: GCA_031772625.1. Taxonomy (NCBI): domain Eukaryota; kingdom Viridiplantae; phylum Streptophyta; class Pinopsida; order Pinales; family Pinaceae; genus Pinus; species Pinus tabuliformis. The sequence continues at coordinate 266,518,511 of CM062810.1, forward strand.
GATGCAGATCATGAAGAAGTTCCTACAGATAATAATCAGCAAATTGTGGAAGTACCAGAAACATCTTTAAGGAGGTCCACAAGAATCAAACGTCCTCCTAAAAGGTATGATGATTATGTTACTTCAATTGCTTTAACCGCTAATGATAATGAACCTTTATGCTATCAGGAAGCTGTAGAAGGTTCTAAAAGTGAAAAGTGGAAAGAAGCTATGAAGGACGAGATGATGGCATTAGTCAAGAATGGCACATGGGATCTGGTAGAACTTCCTAAAGACAGAAAAACTGTGGGATGTAAATGGGTTTACAAATTGAAAAGGGGTGTTGATGATACAGAGGACAGGTACAAAGCAAGGCTGGTCGCAAAAGGTTTTTCTCATAAAGCAGGCATTGATTTTCATGAGACATTTTCACCAGTTGTAAAAATTGTTTCAATTCGAATTGTATTAGCATTAGTTGCCTTACTTGATTTAGAATTACAGCAACTAGATGTTAAAACTGCAATTTTACATGGAGATTTAGATGAGGAGATTTACATGGAACAACCGGAAGGGTTTGTTCAAAATCTCAACATTTACCATCTGGCCATCATAATTTTTACCATCAATTACAGTCCATCATAATTTAAGCAAGTATTTGCATTAAAAATTAATAAAGTAAGTATTTGCATAAAAATGAATAGGAACACGATGGAAATAAATATACCTATCCAGAGTTACTCTCTACCATTATTTATGTTTTCTTAACACTTTAACATGTAGGAGTAAAAGTGTAAATATGCAAACTTAGTAGTGGTTACTAAATATGTACCATTATTTATGTTTTCTTAACACTTTAACATGTAGGAGTAAAAGTGTAAATATGCAAACTTAGCAGTGGTCACTACCTGTTGAAATATGTAACTAGGTTCAGCCTTCATAAAGACACATGTAATCATGATTTTAGGTATTTGATGTATATATATATATATATATATATATATATATATATATATATATATATATATATATAGATAGATATAGATATAGATATATATTATTTTCATTCTTGAGGCATGGGTTTCATGCTCAAGGGAAGTTTATTTATAAGTCAAGCACCATTGAGTGCTTCTAGGGCTTGTTATTGAGTTTACAAGTCAATTGAGTCATTGTCATGTATGGAAGACCCTATTGGGCATGTTACATATTGTAAAGGAAAACTTAGTTGAGTCAAAAATAGAGTCAAAGACCCTCCAAGACCTTGTCAATGTGTAAGAAACAAGTCGTCCATATCAAGTGACAAGTCAACCTACAAGATGTGACAAGAATCCTATATATAAAGGACTCGACCTCATTTGCAAAGAACATCCAAGAAGCTCACAATAAGTTCGATAAAGAGCAAGAAGAAGACCTAAAGAAGAGAAAAGAGAAGGAGATATAAAGGAAGAAATGAATCGAAGTATTTTTGATGTGTTTTTGGTTGAATCTCCTCACACGTGCAAGATCTAGGGCATCACTTTTGTTGTAGTATGAACGAGTTGCAGAAGAAACCGAATTTTGTGTGACAAGAAGACAATTTTGCAAGTCGAGTAATGAAGGAAGAGAAGGTTGCCCTAGCGAAGAAGAAAAGAATCTAAGTCTCCATAATTCCCTCACACGCGTTACCTAGGGTTTCTGCAATAGGAACCAAAAAATTGCAGGCCAAAAATTGAAGTCAATTACAGGTCTAAAATCTTAGTCAAGGAGAAATTGTTGTGGTCATAAGGCAAGTTTGACTTGGATTGACTCCATGAGAAGTAATTTATTCAAGGAGTTTTGACTTGGTCTTGGAGGGGTCTTGGTCAAAGGTCATAGATATTGGAATTCATCATTTGAAGTTCTATAAGAAGAGAAGGATTATTATGGTTTTTCTCTCAAGAGGAGAGGTTTTGGCCCTAGCTCATAGCCTATATCTTGTGTCCTCTTGTCCCATTGTTCATTATTGTTTGGTAGTTGTTTGATGATATGAACACTAATTATAATCAAGTAAAATAAGAAGATAATTAAGTTAATTAAAAATACTTCACAATCAGTTATCAAGAAAGATAAATCACCTAATATAGTTGCCATAGATTTCTCAACATGGTATCAGAGGTAAGGTGACAAGACAATGAAAGGCAACTTGAAGAAGGATCATCAAAAGGAGTATCAAGAAATCCAAAGACATCAAAGAGGACATCAAAGCATCAAGATGGACTAGTCTACACATCATCTTGGAGAAAGGATTTAAGAAACATCAAGAAGGATTACCCATCTCATCAAGGCTCATACAATCTAGAAGAAATATCAAGGAGAAAACCTTAAAGACTCTACTTTCAAGAAGGGCCATACATCCACTCAATTTCACTCAATCAAAGAAAAACTCTACATTTGAAGCACCCTAAGAATCCTACACACTCTTCATTATCTTCCAAGGAAGCAAGAAGAAGCATTGTCGTCATCATTAAAGACGTCAAGGTGATCTCCCTCTCATTGAAGAAAGGATTAATTTTCAAAGCATACTTGAAGGAAGACATCTTCATTAAGAAGACATCCTCTATTATCAATAAAATCAAGAAAGGCATCAAGTTGAAGATTTCATCATCTAAGAGTATCTTCACTTGACAAGTAAGTTTCTTTATATATATGTATGAATCTATCTAGATGACTTCCATTTTCAAGGAAAGCAACAAATTGGTTGGGTCATGAAACTTCCTTTCATGGAAGAAGAGGACAGACTTGATCCTCATAGAAAATGAAGTTATTGGTGATGTCAAGGGTAAAGTCTCTAAACCATATGAAGAGAAAACTCAAACATTATCAAAGTAGATGAAAGGGGAAATAAGGGCTCAAAGGATCCTTATAGAATCCATCAAGGATCCCCTCATACCTTATGTGGCAAAGTTGGATACATAAAAAGAAATTTATGATAATCTAGTAGAATTATTCTCCATAAGTGTTGTTGGAGAAATCATATATTTAAGAACCAAGCTATACAAGATGAAGATATAAAAAGAAGAAGGAATAGCCCCATACTTTATAAGGGTATCATAAATAAGATACCAACTACAAGAGTTCAATAATGTTCGATAAATAAATGACCACCTTTGTGCTCAATGCACTATCGAAGGAATGGAGCAAATTTGTATCAAGCATCTATGGAAAGAAGGAGTATACCCCATATAGTGAAATTTGGTCATTATGTAAGATTGAAGAAACTAGGTTGAAGGCAAAAAGTGTTGTGGGATCAAATGAACAAGTTCAAGCATTTTCTACCATGGCTAGGAGAAAATGAAATTTTGGAAAGTTTGGTCCTTAAAAAAAAAAAAAATCGATATGTCAAAGATGTTATGGATGTCAAGACTATGGGAATTTCAAGAGTGAAGCTCAACAAGGAAAACAATAAAAGGAAAGAAATAAATGAATCCCATGTCATCGAAGAAGTGGACGAACCTGAGAAAAAGAAATCAAAGAAGGAGGAAGTGAAACATCTCTATTGTGATTGAGATAATCTCCTTCACTTAATTCTTTTCAGTTTTGTAAAAGATAGCTATATGGTAGGAAGCATTGTAAGTATGATAGGATGCATCATATTAGAAGCATGCAATTGAAGCAAGAGCTTATGACATAATTATAGAAGCTTGAAAGGGTATTTGAAGTAGAAGTCTACATGGTTGTAGTAGTCATCATAAAAAGGAAGTGGCTCATGGTAACCTCTTTGAAAGCATAAGTAGTATATATGATTAGAATAAAGTCATCTTGCATGATATAGGATAGAAATAATTCATAATACATCATCATCATTAGGGAGGAGCATTTGCAAGATGAGGATAATCAAGATTCCTCGTTGGAATCTTCATTAGAAGGTTCACTTATATTTGGAAAAAGCAAGTGTATCGTTGATCATTCCATCTTGTGTGGGATCTATGGTTTAGAAAGATGATGGTATGATGAAAAAGAAGTGCATCATGTCAAGGTGGTTGAAGTACTTTCAATCAAGGAAATGAAGTATAAATGACCAAAAGAAGAAAAGGGGTATGTATATACTTAATAGATTTAGTCATGTCATCATATAGTTGCATATAGCATGGGTAAATGCTCTACCTCATGAGCATGATAGAAGAAGAAGGATCTCCTCCTTTGGAAAGATGCATGAAGGCATATGTCTTGAACTAGATCACATATTGACAAGATGAAATCAACATAATATGACCTCATATGGAATATGAGGTAGTTGACAAGATGAAGGAAGTATGTATAGAAATTCCTATGAAGAAATATGTGAAGAAATGAAGAAAAGTCTGTAAAAGATGCAACTATAGTCACATAAGATCATCAACATATGATGGCTAAAATAATTGGTTAGGACATCTCCAAGGAGAAGGTATGAACACTTTGATAAAGTCTGTAACGGAAGGAAACTCTTGATATTGAATTTCTTGGAGATGTGTTTATGAATTTGCAAGATGTTGGTGTTGCAAGAAGGAGATGTCCTCATGAAAGGCCATTATAAAAGGTAACTTTGATATGATTTTCATTTTGATTTTTGAACAACATCTGGTTGGATTGAAACAGGCATACTGAGAGAGAGTTGTACATGTCACCTACAACTAGTACTCATGGGAATGGATGGAAGATCTAAGAGAAACATGACTTGGAAGAGGTAGCTATATGAATGAAAACCAGATGTGGACCGGAAGAACACTTTCCAATGAAAAGAAGGATGACATGACTATTGGTTCAACCCTATGATTCGTTGAAAGAAAGTGATGGATGGTCGATACCCTACAAAGAAAAACTAGAAAATGAAGGCTCCATGATGAAGAATATGAAGCTCATGACATAGAAAGTAGGATCCCTACAAGGAGATGATAGTACCATGATCGCCACTAAAGAGTAGACGAGTTATTGTTGGAAACAAGTCCCTAGTTAAGAGGGAGCTTGGAAACAAGTCCCTAGTTAAGAGGGAGCTTGGACAAGTCCCTAGTTAAGAGGGAGCTTGGACAAGTCCCTGGATAAGAGGGAGCTTAGGTATATTCCTTTTATGGGAATGAATATATCCTCCCTAGTTTAGAAGGAGAGATAAACACATCATTCTTGTCTTCATGTTGTGAAGAAAGAATGGAGGATTGGGTAAGCATCTAAGATTGATTCCGATACACTTTGAGGATGTGGTAAGGCATCTGTTACAGATCGATTTGGGCACATCACTCCCATCATTCATATCAGTACTTTTAAGGCTCATCAAACCCTAATTCAGTTGCTACATGCCCTAGACAAGTCCTCACTTTGAATGCCTCCTTCCCTGAGAGTTTCTTGGCATGAAGCCCTCGAGAAATGCCTCCTTGAGGGACCAACGCGGCCTTGGTCAGGGGTAAGCGTGCTTCAGTGTAGGTAGGCCCATGTCAGGGTGCTTTCCAAAGCACTTAGGCCACTTTGACCTGCGTTGGGCGAGATTGAGCGAAATCATTATAGGGTTATGGGAATATTCTTATCTTCTGGAGCCATCTAGAAGATTCCCACACTTATCATTTCCTATGAGCTCGAAATTGGATAGGGAATCAGTTAAGTAACATCCTATCCTCTCATCCCTTCCTCCATGGAAACTAACTCTAAGTTTGGAAGGCCATTCAATACCCTTATTTATGACCAAACCACCATCATTTTCCTATAAATTGAGCACTCATCTAAGTGATTAGGGGTTGGACTTTGAGAATTTGTAAGAGGATATTGTTGGTATGAGGTTTGAGATTGTAAGCAAGTATTGTTACGTTGTCAGAGTGTTGTGCCTTTGATGTGATGTTGGTTGGAACCCAAGTTGGAAGAGTGGCAATGGATCAGACTTCATGGTTGTAATTCTTCCTTCTACTTAATAAAGTTGTTTACACCTTTTCCCATATTCTTGTCTTTATGTATGATGATTATATGTGTAAATGCTTTCGATTCCATTTGCTTATAGTAGATAGATCTCTTTCTTTGATTGGTTTTTGTCCTCTGTTTATGATTGCAAGTACTTGTCGAGCAGATTAAGTTCGAGAAGGAGTGACAAGAGCCAAACAAAGGAGACAAAGGGAAAGCGAAAGATAACAAGTAGGTCCCTTGTCTTATTTATCTTCTATAGAAAAAGGTTAAGCACTTTAAATATGTTGTTCTAGGTGTAGCTACCCACCTAGGGAAATTGTGTTTATCTGTAGATGCAAAATTCCACATAACAAATTAGCAACTCCACTGGGGAATGATCATCATTCTGGGTAGTTTACCTTCATCCTAGTACACCCTAGTTGACTTTACTTGCTTCAATTTATCTTGTTTCAGCCCTTTTTGAAGTGTTTTTCGGTAAAAAATGTGCTTGCAAGCCCCTAGGATGGCCTCTCTAGCACCAACGCAGGTCTGGTCAAGAGACAGAGCGCTGCAGAGCACCCCTGGCTTGAGGACAGTGCTCTGAAGTGCATTGTCTCCCATTCAAGGCTGCACTGATCCTCCTTAGGTCAAAAAATCCCTCCTTTGACTTGATTTTTCCCAAATTTCCTTCTGTTTCTGATTGCTAAAAGATCAATGATGCTTGTCTCTCTAAAATAAATTTGTGTTTCCTCTCACAGCCCTACTTTGGCCTTGATTGTTTAGTTTTTCTTAAATGATTTCTTTATCAATATAAAGTCTTTGTCAAAGTTAGTTTATAGTCAATTAATCTTTGTTCAAAAGAAAGTGTCGTAAAAGTCTTCATTTCTTTCGAAATGGAACTGTCGTAAAGTCTTCGTTCTTTCAAAAAGATTGATTAATTGTACGTGCATTAGTTTCCTTTTGTTCATCACAACATTAAGGGAATTGAAAAGAAAAACTTGCATTGTGCATTAAAAGAGTTTGTGTATTCTCATAGGAATAGTTTAGGGAAATTACATTAGATGTGTTCTTTGTTCTTTGATTACAACAATATGATCGCTCGATCCCTACTAGCTAAGGTTTTCATTGTTAAAATTGAATGGAAAGAATGCTTATCATATTAGTTGCATTCTAGGAATTTCAAATACATCACACGGTGAACCTTGAAAGGCAAATTCTTAATCAATATCAACTTAAAATTAACATCAATTAACCTAATGGAGAATTGTCACCTTACGCAAAACATTTAGAGGTTCTAGGCTAGAGACGTGTTCCTGCGTCACAAAACATAGCAGCTGTCACTAACTTGTCTGTGATACATTCCAAGTGTGATACCTCATTCCACATACGTGAGTATATCATAGCTCATCAACGTACCTTTCGGTATATAGGGCTTTGTTACAGTACATAAAGTATAAAGAAATGCTCTCACTGTGCAATTTCGCATTAGACAGCACTAATACAGATTGGGCCTCCACGTACTTTCGAGTATATATGGGAGGACAACACTAGGTTGTTATCCATCCTTAGGTAACCGAGTCGACCGCCTTGTACACTGTGATACACCGAACACAGCATTTGAGGAGATTGCCTACTCGTACTTCTCAGTTCGTCGGGAGGTATTCTGCAGTTCACAGTTGCTTGGTAAACATTTTTGCCTAGCTTACCCCTTTTTGTTTATTTCTTTTTGTAATAAAATCAATCAGCAATCGTGGAGGAAAATCAACCCTTACCCCATCATTCGCGGAGAGCAGCAAGTAAACCGCCTTTATCGCCCGAAGCTACACCCATCTAGTCAAAGCGGTCTCGTTTGACTGGATCCAGTACTTCACAAGCTTCTGGTTCTTCATCTGAATTACCAGAAACACCTATACCAGTAAGTATTGTGACCCCAGTTACTGGTACATCTGTTACTGAAGTGGAATCTCCACAATTACTTGAGGAAACTATAACTGAATCTAGTGAAATGGTAATCCAAGTTGTTCAATAACAAGTTGATTCTCAACCTGGAGTTGTTCAACAAGAAATTATTTCTGAACCTGAATCTGTTTAATCAGAAGTTAATCCTGAACCTATCATTGTTCAATCAGAAGTTGTTCAAGAAGCCCAACCTGAACTTTTTGTTTTACAAGAACATTTGGATCTTGAGGTTGAACAATCAGAAGTTGTTACCTTACCGAAAGAAGATTGACTGGTACATCCTCAGACATCTGTAACTATCAAGACTTCCTCTTTACCTCAGCAACCAATACCATAAATCTATTATGGACCAGACGATGAAATTCTTCCACCTAGTTTGATTTCGATAGAAGAGGAACTTGAGGTAGAATCACCCAGAACTCCATTCCATTTTGGAACTGGATTGTATCTGTATCCTTATACTCCTCATTTTACTGCTCCTTTTGATCTTGATTACTTTCAAACACCTGTTGATTCATTAGGAAATTTATTTGGACATTTGACTATGGTAGAGTCAATATCCCAGACCTTACCATCTGTTACGGCTACGGTAGAATCTTCTATCTCAACCTCTTCGATGTTTACTACGACACCTGAGTCACACTTGTATGGTGTTTCGTCCGTACCATCAGGTTACCAATCTTTATCAGGAACCCACTCAGGTGTTGCTTCTAGCCCTTGGTCTTCACCAATGTCCTTTACTGGAATTTTATCTAGTTCTTCATTAACGGATATCGAACAGCTAGACCCATCAAGTTCATATCAAGTTGGTTCATCTGGTTACCATCCTATGTATCCGCTTTACATTGGACTACCCCCATACGGAGAACAATATGCACATTCTCCTTATCCTCCATTTTCTAGGGGGCAACCATATGTCAGTATGTCGTCATCTTTAGGTCAGCCTGGAATGACTATCTGTCAGTGGTAGCCAACAATGCCCGTTCAACCTAGGCTTGTGTATCCATCACAACCTATGCAATATGTCTCATCCATACCTACAACGCCTGTTGTTACAGCTTTACCGCAGTCACAAGCTCAAATTGTTGTATCTCAACCTGTGCAAGCTGGCCCTTCAACCTCAAACCCCCAAGTTTCAAGTTTACAAATTCAGCCTTCTCAGACAGTTTTACAACAACCACTTGTGCCTGGAGTTCAACAACCTCAGGCTAGTTTACCTTTTACTAGAATGACTCAGACTTACACTAGTTTAGTGTATTCACAACCTAGTCAAGCTACATTGGTGGGCAACAACCGTTAAATCAACAAAAACAACAGTTGCTTCAACAGCCTTGGCAGCCCCAATATCAACAGCAGCAATTCCAGCAATACCAACCTCAACCTGGACTTGGTCAACAAGCCTATGTTGGGTTTGGCCAGCAACAAGTTTATCTAGGTTCTGGTCAGCAAGCCTATGTTGGGTTTGGACAATAGCAAATGTATCCTGGTGCTCAACAACAACCTTACACCGGATTTTCTCAACAAACTTACCCTTATCAAGGTTACCAGCAGCAGATGCCTTATGCTGGTATGCAAAGGCCTATTGCCCAGGCAATCCCATCTTACCCTGGATATGCTCAACCTGACCTCAATAAACAGTTGCCTTTTGTTGCGACACTTGAATTACCAAATCTAAATCGGCTCACCAATGACCCAATTCTTTATGCACCTTGGTGGCCGGTGATTCCTCATAAATTACCTTCCGATATTCCAAAATTCAATGGAAACCCTAGAGAAGACCCGTCCAACCATGTCATGACTTTTCATTTATGGTGTTCATCAAACTCCTTAAATGATGATTCAGTTAGACTATGTCTTTTCCAGAGAACGCTTACTGGTCCAGCTGCAAAGTGGTACATTGAGTTACCACGAGCTTCTTTTGATAACTTCACTACCTTAGCTACCACGTTTTTAACCCACTTCCAGTTACCCATACGATATGAAACTAGAACAAAACTATTAACCAACTTTAAACAGACTATTGCTACTCATATCTCTAATCATATTCATGAGTGGCGTCATCGTCATCGAATGGTTAAAACTTATGTTCCTGATCAACTTTTGGTTGAGTGGTTTATAAAATCCTTGCTGCCATCTATCACTGAGGATGTGGCGAAAGGTGGAGTTGTCACTGAAGAGCAAGTAATTTCTCATGCCCAATATTTGGACTTGATTTATACACAGCCTGGAATGCTCTATGACAAGATCCTGAATGCACCCCGACCAGCTTTTAGTGTTCCTCCACCACCATCAAGTAAGGACTCTCATGTCTGTGATGGTGTGATTGGTTCTTCGAGCACACAAATGGCAGGTAGACCATCTGGTCAAACACTTGCCATTTCCAATCACACTACAAATGCACCTAATACCACTCTTACTTCCGAAATCAATGTCGTGTCATCTGATGGGCAACAATGAAAAGCAACCAGGAGGCAAGAAGAAGGGGAAAAACAAGAAGAAACAAAATAATTTCCCTCAAGAGAAATCATCTGATTCCTCTCCTTCGGCTAGGAAACCTCGTTACCCATGTTTGATCTGTAACGATGAGCATTTTACGCAAGATTGTCCTCACCACTCCAAAGTCTCAAAGCTTCTAAAGACTTCTAATACATCCATGGTATTGATTGATCCTTTTCCAAAACCAGAGACAAATATGGTTGCTACAGACCATGCTTCCACTTCCCAAGTGCTTATGTTATCCGCCTCTAAGCCTAAAATTGAAGTTTTGGTGTCAACACGAAGTAAAGATTATGAAAATCAACTGTCATCGTCGAATAACCAGGCTTATCGACCTAATTCTTCGACCTTGACTTCATCTGATCCTATTCCACCACCTATTTCACCTGAGTTAACAATAAAACCACCTAAGGGAGTTGTACATAAATCGACATTTAACCCTCGAGCTCGAGCTGCACAGAATTATAACATAGTAGAAGATTTGGCTCAGTCACCTTTTGCTATGTCGACGCTCGAGGTGCTTTAAAACTGTCCCTCCCAAAAGCAGGCTTTGTTGTTAGCAATTGGTGGAATCGATCCAACTGATTCCAATCTTGTGGTTTTCAACCATGCGGGTTATACGCCACAGTTACCAGCACAATTAGCATTCCTAATTCAAGTAAATGCCTTGAATAAACTTATTCACCGAACCATTATTGACGAGGGGGCATCTACTTGTATTATGTCTATGAATTGCTGGAAAACACTTGGCTCACCGCCTTTGTCACGTTCACCAACAATGTTAAAAGCTTTTGACGGTCGCACATATACACCTTGTGGAATATTGAGTAATCTGCAAATCGAACTAGGAGGCAAAACAGTAACTATTGAAGTTGAGGTTGTTGACGGACCCCTTGACTACAACATTTTGCTAGGAAGACCGTGGGTTTATGCTATGGTTGTTGTGGTTTCAACATACTTTCATACGATTGCATTCCCTCATAAGGGTGGAATCATAGTTATCGACCAACTCGCCTTCTTCGCCTCTAGTTCACAAGCTACTGGAAGCATTCCGTTAGTACACGGACCCCCGCTATCTCTTCAAAACATTGGTGTAAGTCTCTTCAAGGTTCCTTTGCTAATGTGTACTTTTTCACTACCGTCACCATCAAACTTGGCGGAAGTGACAAAAGTTGAGACTTGCAATATGATATCTTCCACTTCATCTGACTTAAGGAAGATTACCAATAGTTCTAAAGTTGATAGTAATAATGAAATCATGTCGCTAAGCCCCATTGAGCTTGCATAGCAATCAATATTTTTGGCTTGTGCAGCGAACCCAAATCCATCTTCACTTCCTCCGATCCTTTTTCACATATATTTTCTACTGATGAAGGAATAATCCAATCAATGATGACGGAAGAAGAACCATGGGAAGATTATCATCATCATTCCCATCTTCCAAATCACATAGAAGATTTTTCAAATGAACTTAATCACCCTTCAGTTGTTGATTTCCTTTCGAATTATGTTTTCATAGATACAGTAGATTCTAAGCGAAACCTGTCAAATATCGAAGAAATAATTTCTATCAATATTTCGACCAAACCTAACATTGTAGAAAACATTCATGTTGGCAAATCTTCTTCTCCATCAGAACTTGATATTTATCGTGCTCTCTTACATGAATTCTGAGATATATTTGCATGGTCATATGAGGAGATGCCAGGAACTGACTCTAGTATAGTTGAACATGAAATCAAAATGTACCTTAATGTCAAACCAGTGCGACAGCGCCTCCGTCCTGTTCCTCCAAAGAAGGTTGCTGCCATTAAGACAAAAGTAGAAAAAAATTTCATGCTGGTTTCATTTACCCTGTTCCTCTCACTGATTGGGTTTCTAATATTGTTCCTGTCATGAAGAAATAAGGGAAAATACGAGTGTGCATTGATTATAGGGATGTTAATCAGGCTTGTCCAAAAGACAATTATCTCACTCCCTTTATCGACCAAATTATTGATGAATGTTCCGGATATGAAATATTCTCATTCATGGATGGTTTTTTCGGCTATAATCAGATCAATATCCGCCCAGAGGACCAATCTAAAACTGCTTTGATTTGTCCATGGGGCACATTCGCTTATAGGAAACTCCCTTTTGGGTTGAAGAACACAGGGGAAACTTTTTAGAGCACTATGAATTATGCCTTCCATGACATCAAACATATTGTTCAACCATACATTGACAATTTACCTGCTCATTCACGAAAGCAAACTAATCGCCCGCAGCATTTGAGAGCTATATTTTTACGGTGCCAACACTACAAAATACGAATCAATCCACACAAATGTGTGTTTTGTGTTGGTTCTGGACGTTTGCTTGGATTCATAGTGTCTAAGGAAGGAATTCGACTTGACCCACTTAAGGTTTAAGCAATTCTTGACTTGCCTCCACCTTCAAATCTACTTCAGTTACAGAGACTCTAAGGGAAGGCTAACTTTCTGAGGAGGTTCATTCCCAATTATGCTAAAATGGCTAAAGTATTTACTCGTCTTTTGAAAAATGGGATACCCTTCCATTGGGATTAGGTAGCGCAAGCTTCCTTTGATTCTCTTAAAGATACCTTGATTATAGCATCATTAATGTATTCCCCGAATTATCAAAACAACTACTTCATGTATCTCGCCAGTGCAGATGCAACCATTGGAATGGTTTTAGTCCAAGAGGAAGATTGGATTGAACATCTGATATATTATTTGAGCCGCAATCTCAAGGATACAAAAGTTAAGTACTCGTATGTTGAAAATTTAGCTCTGGCTATTGTTCAAGCAGTACAGAGATTTCGCCACTATATCCTACTCCAAAAGACCACTGTCATTTCGGATTGCAACCCTATGACATATATTTTGTCACGTCAATTCTGGGGGGGAAATACTCAAAATGGATCGTCATTTTGCAGGAATTTGATTTGGAATTCATCAAATCCAAATCAAAGAAATCTCTAGTCTTCGTCAAGCTTCTTTGCAACCTTCCCTCGAATACCATTGATTCAACTTCAGAACCATCAATTCTGGATGAGTCTTTGTTCTTGATTTTGTCATCTAACCCGTGGTATGGAGATATACTGATTTATCTCCAGACCCAAACTTTCCAGCTTGATACCTCTCGCTCACAACAGTGACGTATCCGATACCAAGCCAAAGATTATCTTATCGTTGGTGACACTCTTTACCGTCGTGGTATCGATACGATTTTACAAAGGTGCCTCACTCATGAGGAAGCCGAGAAAGTTTTGAATGATTTCCATTCAAGTGCTTGTGGTGGACACTTATCTGGTTATGCTACCACACAGAGAATTCTTTGTGCTGGTTACTTCTGGCCTTCCATATTCAAAGATTGCATTATTGTCGTCAGAAGTTGTCATGCATGTCAGATATATGACCGTAAATCTAGATTACCACCTACACCATTGCATCTTGTCATCGTTGTTGGACCATTCGCCAAATGGGGCATTGACTTCATGACATGTAACCCCACCTCGGTCGGGGGGCATGGGTACATTATAGTCGTTGTTGACTATTTCACAAAATGGGCTGAGGCGATGCCAACATTAAACAACAGTGACAAGATGGCTGCACTTTTCTTTTTCAACCACATGGTTTAATCACTGTATATATGCTTTAATTGCATGTGTGTGTGTCAATGTGTCTTTTAGAGTTTTTATGTGGTTAAGTAATCCGCTTTGCATTTTTTTCAGATGTCGGAATCTTTGGAATCATTTGTTGGTTACGCCGATGATGCTAGTCATAGTACTCAGAACCTATCTTCTGTAGCATGGGCCATTTTTGCTCCAAGTGGTGAGTTAGTGAGTTTTCAAGGGATTTGTATCAGTTTTTCTACGAACAATATCACTGAGTATAGCACGTTGATCGAACTTCTCTCTGATGTCATTTCACTTGGAATTCGCCGAATCATCATTAGGCTAGACTCACAACTCGTCGTACTGCAACTAACAAACGTTTATACTGTCCAAAACCCAACAATTCTTTGTATGTTCCTTATAGTTTGTATTTTGGAAAGACATTTTGAGTACATTCAATATCAACATATTAGCGAACTATGTGTTAAAAAGACATTTGCGACACATGTAAAAGTAAATTTTCAATTCACATCATTAGTTGAATAGGATTGCACATAACCATATATAAAAACTCTGAAAGTAAAATAGATAGATGTTTTAAAGTTTTTACAAAATTTGTGTCCAAGACATGTTTGGTCATCTGACCTAAAAACTCAAAATGCATGCAAAAATCATCCTAAGTAGACCTAGTGATGCTCATGATAACAGGTCACAGCCTGAGCTATCATGTGCAAGAGCCGCATCCAACGGCTAGGAACACCAATAGTATGGCGCTACAACCTCATAGGTAACTCCTCGATCCAGACATCCGGAATACCAAGGGTTAATCCCTCTACATGATCCTGCAACTCTGCCAGTGTCTCGGCCAAATCCAAATCCTGGAGAACTGCTCTCCCAACATTTCTCTGCACTGGTCCACCTACCTCCTGTTGGTGTCTCACAAGTCAAACAGTACCAACATCTGCATGCATGAGAACGATTTTGGTTTAGTCTTGGAAACACCAAAACACAAAAACATGTAGAAACTTAAAAATCAAAAAACATTTGGTCAAAAAACAATTTACCTATAGCACCCCATTGGGCGCCCACTGGTAAACTCAACTTTGGATCAACTCTGGATCTCCACGAAAATCCATCCTTGTGTATGGATGCTCCTCGATGACAATGTGTTGTCGATCAAGCCAATTGAAGAATGTAGTAGAAAATGTAATCGATGACTAACCAGCAAGTCTAGCCATCAATTCGACCCACCTCTACATCCGTGGATCTCTAGGATTAGCTACACCCAGTGTTACATGCTGAGGTTGCATCAATGGAATTCTATCTAAGGTAAAAGAAATTAAGAGCGATCCATAGCTAAAATTCTTGGTCCTACCGCTCTTTACCTTTGGCAGCTGCTCTTTTAGTGAAGAAAGTACTGCCTCACACTAGTTCAATAAAGTTCGCTCAAGACACTCAATTGCATATTGCATGTATGATTTGTTCGCCATATGAAGTGTCACACTGCATACCAACTTTGTGATGGTGAAAAGGATTGTTCTCAAAGGAAAATCACGAATATTTTTTATGATTACCTTTCCGTCCTTGCTAGGCTGTGTACCTAGCCAACAGAATTGTCGAACATAATCCCTCATTGATTTCACTCTACGGGAAGAACCTGAAAGAGATATGGGGGCACCACGTCACGACAACCCCATAAGAAAGTAAACATCATCGATCATAATAGGAACCACTTTGTCCCTTATGTGAAAAGCCTAATCCGTTGGATCCCATGCAAGAACTAGGAATTGCAATAGTTCTGATTGTTGCCTCATTCAGGACAACATGAAGTATTTGAGCAACCCACAGTTTCTGAGGGCCTCAACTGTACCTGGATCATTTAGGGAAACCATGTCTTGTTCTTCATGCTCTCTTTCTCACCAAGTAATAGACATTCTGATCTGATGAAAGCCTGAAATCAAACCATAAGCTTAGTTAGGATCCATTTCATGCAAAAAATTGGAGAAATTTTGGGCCAAACAAGTGAAACAAGTTTGTGAAACTCGCCCAGCGCAGCCCAGGCAAGGAGACAGTGCATTGTAGTGCAGCTGCCCTTCTATCTGGGTGCTCCCCAGTGCAGTTTTCAACATGGAAGCCTGCGTTGATCCCAGGGCGAAATTTTCTAACCCCAGGGGCCCTAAAAACCCTAAAAACTTGCATGAAACTGTAAAAGAATGACATGAAAATAAAGAGGAGGGGTAGATCTCCTACCTAGTCTGGACAGCACGAGAAATTATCCACAGAATCTCTCGCAATCAGTTGCTGAAGATCGAGGTAAAAAACAGGGTCAGAGCACAAACTGAATGGTAAATATCAAATGGTGAAAATAACATGGTAAATTCTTGTTTTTATGTTTATTTCATGATCATTAAATGAGTAAACTTTAGTATTTACCTATTTTTACCAATGAAACAGGTATGTTTGATCCGTTTGGTGTTGCTTTGAACAGATTTACAGCTGATTTACAGAATTTGACGTGCACGATCGTGAATTGTACTTTGACCACAGAGCATACTTTTATCTCTTTTTCGAGCTCTGTTAAACATCGAAAAAGGAACCCCCTTGGAGTCCTCTTTAAGCTCTTTTCAGACTCTCGAAATATGAAAAGATTGTCGAGTGCTTGTCCTTTTCAGCTCGTTAACGGATTGGAAATAACATCTACTCAGTATAAGTTTAACCCTTTTCCGGACTGAGATAGATTATTTACGAAAAAGGAACACGTTGATCGAACATGGTCAATAAGTTCTCTCTTGTATTGTTTTACGCTTTTTCGGACTTGAGAGACAAATTTACGAAAAAGAACTTGTGGAGTTTTCTTTTTGTCCCTTTTCAAACTCTCTAAACATGAAAAGGATCGAGTTATCATTGTCGTTAAACTCGTTAAAACATCAAATAGCGACAAACTTGTCCATCATGACAAGACTGAGTTTCACCTTCGCTAGACTCGTTAAAACATCACATAGCGATGGATTCACCCGAAGGGTGGAATTATACAACAATCATATGTTATCCTCCTCAAGCTTGATAAAAATAAAGAGGTATTGGTCAGCAATGACTGGGGAAAATGGGAAAAGGGGTAAACCACTTTATGGCAGCAGGTCGCTCTTGAACATGACACTTTCACTTCATCACTGTGACTATTTGGGTTGGGTTATCTGCTTGATGGTCATCATACCTTGGTCTATCATACCATCCATTACTTTGTTTTTGGGTCAATGTTGCCAATCCATTCAGTGTCGCCGACATGTTCAAGAGAAGTCACTCAGTTTAAATTCATCCTTTGCAATACTCGTAAACCTTCATTTTCATGACCGCCATTCCTGAACCTTGTGTCATCAGTCACATTCCGTCTCCAAATCATTACACTCATTTTGTGTCGTTGGTGTGGGATACATCAAGGATCTCCTGCGACAAGTCGCTTCTTGTCGACATCAGCACATTATCCAAGAAGTTGACGTAGAAACACCCTTCCAGTGCCTTGAGGCTTGCATACATCAATGGCAAGTTTCTCGCTTCTGGCGATAGGTTGACATCATTGGCCTTCGACCGAAATACTTTGTATGGTGTTTGACATCAAAACATCCATTCACACCATGCAGAATGTACTGTATTGTAAACCTTCCCTCAGCGATTCATGAGAAAAAATCAAAATATCATGATATTATGTATTGTAATCGATGCAGGTCACCATCCACTTAGGAACCTCCTCATCACTTCGTAAAGCATATCACTCGACATTAACATTTTTCGACTTCATGCTTTAGGGGGCAGCTGTTACAGATCCATTTGGGCACATCACTCCCATCATTCAGATCAGTACTTTTAGGGCTCATCAAACCCTAATTCAGTTGCTACATGCCCTAGATAACTCATCATTTTTAATGCCTCCTTCCCTGAGAGTTTCTTGGCCTGAAGCCCTCAAGAAATGCCTCCTTGAGGGACCAGTGCAGCCTTGGTCAGTGGTAAGCGCACTTCAATGCAGGTAGGCCCATGTCAGGGTGCTTTCCAGAGAACTTAGGCCCACTTTGACCTGCGCTGGGAAAGATTGAGTGAAATCATCATAGGGTTTTGGGAATATTCTTATCTTCTGGAGCCATCTAGAAGATTCCCACACTTATAATTTCCTATGAGCTCGAAATTGGATAGGGAATGAGTTAAGTAACCTCCTATCCTCTCATCCCTTCCTCCATGGAAACTAACTCTAAGTTTGGAAGGCCATTAAATACCCTCATTTATGACCAAACCGCCATCATTTTCCTATAAATTGAGCACTCATCTAAGTGATCAGGGGCTAGACTTTGAGAATTTGTAAGGAGATACTGTTGGTGTGAGGTTTGAGATTGTAAGCAAGTATTGTTATGCTGCCAGAGTGTTGTGCTTTTGATGTGATGTTGGTTGGAACCCAAGCTGGAAGAGTGGAAATGGATCGTACTTCATGGTTGTAATTCTTCCTTCTACTTAATGAAGTTGTTTACACCTTTTCCCATATTCTTGTCTTTATGTATGATGATTATATGTGTAAATGATTTTGATTCCATTTGCTTATAGTAGATAGATCTCTTGCTTTGATTGGTTTTTGTCCTCTGTTTATGATTGCAGGTACTTGTCGAGCGGATTAAGTTCGAGAAGGAGCGATGGGAGCCAAACAAAGGAGACAAAGGGAAGTGAAAGATAACAAGTAGGTCCCTTGTCTTATTTATCTTCTATAGAAAAAGGTTAAGCACTTTAAATCTATTGTTCTAGGTATAGCTACCCACCTAGGGAAATTGTGTTTATCCGTAGATGCAAAATTCCACATAACATCATCTAATAGGCTAGAGTAGTCGAAGAGGAAATTCCTTGAGTATGTGTTATTACAAGATAGGAATTGTCCTAAAAGGACATACCTTGTGAACACCCGGGTGGGGTATGTGCCTTGAGAGACAATGATGATGGTGTCTATCAGTGATTGGTCTAGCCATCATTGTGCTATGATCTTATGGAGAGATAGAGTTGTTAGTTGAGGCCTTGTTATGTGACAATGTTGGTTGGTATGATGGGATGCTCTCGAATAAGCTAAGGAATTAGCTTATGAGATGGCTTACCAATCTGACTCTTCGTATGAGAATTCTTCAGTTTGAGAATGCCCAAGTACCTTGTATGAATTATGAATACCTCCCTAGTTAAGAGGGATTGTTGAAATATGTAACTAGGTTTGGTCTTCATAAAGACATATGTAATCATGATTTTATGTATTTTATGTATTTGATGTAAAGAGAAGAAAATAAATTTATTATTTTCATTCTTGAGGCACGGGTTTCATGCTCAAGGGAAATTTATTTATAGATCAAGCACCCATTGAGTGCTTCTAGGGCTTTTCATTGAGTCTACAAGTCAATTGAGTTATTGTCGTGTATGGAAAACCCTTTTGGGCATGTTACATATTGTAAACAAAATTTAGTTGAGTCAAAAATAGAGTCAAAGACCCTCTAAGACCTTGTCAATGTGAAAGCAACTAGTCAGCCTTATCAAGTGACAAGTCGGCCTAGGGACAATTACAAGTCACCCTACAAGATGTGAAAAGAAGCTTATATATAAATGACTCAACCTCATTTACAAAGAACACCGAAGAAGCTCACAATAAGTTTGATAAAGAGCAAGAAGAAGACATAAAGAAGAGCGAAGAGAAGGAGATCCAAAGGAAGAAATAAATTGAAGTATTTTTTATCTACTTTGGGTTGAATCTCCTCACACGTACGAGATCTAGGGCATCACTTTTGTTGTAGTATGAATGAGTTGCAGAAGACGTCGAATTTTGTGTGACAAGAAGACAATTTTGTAAGCCAAGTAATGAAGGAAGAGAAGGTTTCCCTAGAGAAGAAGAAAAGAAGCTAAAGTCTCCATAATTCCCTCACATTTTTCACCTAGGGTTTTTGTAGTAGGGGCCGCAAAATTGCAAGCTAAAAATTTCATTCACTTGCAGGTCTGAAATCTTGGTCAAGGAGAAGTTGTTGTGGTCATAAGGCAAGTTTGACTTGGATTGAATCTGTGAGAAGCAAGTTCTTCAAGGAGGATTTGGACTTGGTCTTATAGGGGTCTTGGTCAAAGGTCATAGCTCTTGGAATTCGTCATTTGAAGTTTTATAAGAAGAGAAGAGTTCTTGTGAGTTTTCCTCTCAAGAGGAGAGGTTTTGGCCCTCGATGATATCCTAATGTTCTCTTGTCTCATTGTTCATTATTGTTTGGTAGTTGCTTGATTATACAAATACTAATTATAATCAAGTAAAAGAAGAAGTTAATTAAGCTAAGTAAAAATACTTCACAAGCAGTTATTAAGAAAGAGAAATCACCTAATATATAGCTACCATAAATTTCTCAACGCTACCCACAAAAAAATTATTTAAATTCTTATCCCTTACTAGGAAATTAAAGGATGAAGGTTTTACATGTTTGAATATAAACAATTTTGTTTATTTTATATAATATTTTTAAGGATATATATAATAAGTAAATAAATAATAAAAAATAAAAATAAAAATTGTTCATATATTTAAAACAACATGACAAACAAACAAAGCTTCCCCCAAATATACCACATGGCTCATTGAGGCAATTATGTCAAACCTCACCTTACAATTTGAGAATCTAAACGGTTGCCCTAACCGTTTGGCTGCAAATTTTGCTTTTGGTTTTGTCCTTCTATTTCCAACTACTAAATTGTAGCTATTGTCATTATCATTACAAAACATCAGATTCTTCACTAATAGTAAGTATTAATATGAGTATGCCATTATGGATTTTTGAGTTTTCTTCTGAAAAAATCTTATAAACATTTTGGGTTCTTTCATTCATCATGAAATATATGTACAAAGTCTTCTATATGTTTATTGTGTTGTTTTAATTTGCCAATCTTTCTTTGTATCACGGCAAGTTTTAAAATTTTATATTCCTTTATATATGGTTTAAGGTTGTTTTGGTTTTGTAATATGTTTGATATTTTCAGTAGCAAGTAACATTTTATCACAATTTTTCTTTCTATAAGCATATAGGTACTTTGTGAATTGCAATCTTATGGTGTTTTTGACTTCAAGAGATCTGGAATATTGCAACAACAACTATAGATCTTATAATTCTACCATGTTGTATAGAACAATTTTGATAGTCACTTAGGTTTTTGAATAAATTTTTAGCTAGCCTCGTAGAAGATATAATAATTTAGGGTTTGATATTGCCTTGTATGCATATATCATAACATGCTCCTATGGACAATATGAAGATAAACTTTATTAGAAGGAAAACCCTTTTCATTTTCTTGTGTTGTAATGTATATGCAAAGAGTAGTGTTGTCCCCAGTGAATTGGTACCCACACTTTTTCATAGAGCAAGGGCAGAATTTTACAATAGAGAAAGGGCAAAGTTTTACCCTAAATATATTTTTTCCCATTTTGGTGCCATAAGGACATTAACTTCTATATCATGACTTTCTTATACAATAATGGGAAATAGTAGGGCGGAGAGTAGTTCATGTCTTATGTCACATTGCGGCATGGATATGGTTGGTGTTATTGATCAGAATGATCCTAGCTTGCTCCTCTTAAGATCGGGTTAACCATATTACACTTTCTCATATTTATATTTACCTTCTCATCTCCAGGCCCTCATGGTCATCCCTTATTGATATCATTCTCCTCTTGCCATGATTTTTAAATATTTGTGCAATGATTTTTTATTGTTAAGCTTCATAGGAAAACCACCTAAAATTAAAATCCTTGAAAATAGCTCATACTCACGTAAATAACCTATTTACCATCAGTTATTTCCCACCATAATTTAAGCAAATATTTGCATAAAATTTAATAGGACAAGATGGAAAATAAATATACCTATCGAGAGTTATTGCCTACCATTGTTTATCTTTTCTACAAAGCTTTAACATGTAGGAGTAAATTCCTCGATGAGGGTGATGAACATTGGCTCTAGATGATAGTGTGGTGGCACAAGGAGCTTAATGGGCCTCCACGTGCCCCACACGATAATTTATGAAGCTCCACGGTACATCGTACCCACTAGTAGATCGGATCTTGGTGCGATAGTTTATATGAATGTAGGGAGACCCTGGAAGGTTATTCAATGACTTTGGGCAATGAGGAGGGAGTTTTTGGTGCATATTTTGTCTGGTCTTAATGTTGTCTGGTTGCAGTTATGGCTAGGGGCAGATGGGCATGGTCTTTACATTGCTTACAACCTGGAGGAGGGAGACCACCAGCAGTTGGAATGGCCATGGGATCCGGGGGCTCTCTTAGCACCACAGTAGCATGAAACTCCAAGGAATCAGCCCTTTCTGGGTGAATTGGGATAGCTCATGGCACTTATTCTTTCTCTCAATTTGGTCGTGGGGAAATCTCGATGGGGGGACTCTGCTACCCATCTCGTCAGTGGTGTCTTGTCGGTCGATGAGCTCTGTGCAAGACCGGCTCCAATGGACTCCTAGGCTCTCTTTGTAGCTTCATGTTCTTATACCATGGGTGTTTCCTTCGTGAGAGGGTGGATAGCATTCAGAACGATTCCTTAGTTTCAAAAGTGTAGGGTTGGTAAAGGTCTCAATAACGTCTTTTGTTTACTACTTCTGCAAGTTCAATACAATTTATTTTGGTTCTTTTCTCCAGTTAGGTGGAACGCCATCCTCTCACAGGTGGGTAGTGGTTACAGCGGCATTCTAATGCCCCGTCAGAGGGGACGTGCACGCTAGGGAGGGGTGACTTCGCGCATGACAGGGCAACAACAGGAAGAGGAGCCAAGCTCTGCTACTAAAACTACTAGCAATTACCATCATTCATGAGAGGATGCGGCTCTGTCATCAGCCCGCCCCCCAGGTCAAGTAGAGGCCCCCGCCTCCTTGGAGTCTATTGTTGCTCAATTGACCAACATTCAGCTCAATATCGATACTCTAAGGGAGCAGAGGTATGAAGATAGAAATGAATTGGTAGCTTATATCAATGATCTTCAACACATGCAAAACAAGATCCTGGACTTAGTGGAAAGTCTACGTCGTCACCACAGGTGAAAAAATGACCACCTCCACTCCCTGGAAGTGATGTGGCACACATAAACTTCCACAAGCATGAACGTGTTTCTCTCTTTGTTGCTCCTCCAGCCTTTCCTCCAAATCCACCTCCATAATGTGGATTCCTATGATATGTATTTTTGCATGTTTTGTGCTTTGTAAGCACTGAACTGTAAGCCAACCATCAATAACCAATGACACTGGTTTTCATGGTATTCCTACAAACTACTTGTTCCTTAAAGCTAGGATTAAATCAAATTCTAAGTCTGTGGAGATGTATTTTATATCTGTTGACTTTTTGATAATATAATGACTATTTTTTTTACTGACAAAAAAAAAAAACATGTAGGAGTAAATGTATAAATGTGTAAACTTAGTAGTGGTTACTACCGACCAAAAATGTATGCAAGTCCTTATCCCTTAGTAGGCAATTAACTTTTCCACTTCATATATCAATTTTCATTTTTTATAAAAACATAACATCTACTTAAGTGGCAGGGAATGTGTTGCCCTACAACACTTGTTTTCCTATGGTTTAAAAGAAATCATGTTTTGAATTAAACCTAGCCAAGTTAATCAACACCCTAGCCTCAATGCATGAGCCTTGCACATTACAATGGATAATCCCCAAGATTTTTAATACTTTACAACATGTAATACCTTGTGTCAACATGTAATACCATTGGTCACTAATACCATGTGTTGGACTCTTTCACTAGGTCAAACTTACCTAACAATCCCCCATTGAACTTGATTGGGGAAATTCTTTGGATCTAATTTGAAAAACCCATGTATTATTCCCCCTATGACCTATCTCTATATCAAACTTCACCAACAGGGTTACAGATGCCTAACCACTTCTTAGAGTCTTATGCCTCTTTACATGTAGTTTCAAAATTTCCATATCTAAAGTATTTTTTTCTTTTTAAAAGTTATTGTTGTCAAGGAACTTATGTTGTCATTATCTCACTTCCTCACACCTTCTCGGACCAAGTGCTCTCCTCATGATGCTTCATTGCAACCAACATCTTGATTTGATTTCTATCTACAGTGGATTTGGCCTTTACCTCTACATTTGCATGTTGAACCAATGATCTCATGTCACCTCTGAGGGGGTCATCCATACATTACACTCAACTCCTTCGTGTCTTGACCAAACACTAAAGTTAAATATTCACCAAGTAGTAGCTTCTCCTTTTCAACCCTTTCTTTGGCTCCTTCTGCGACTAGTAATAATTAAATAGATGCAAAAAGAAACTAACAAAAATGTACTACACATATAGCAACAACACACATAATTTTCTCTAGAAACCCCAAACTGGGGAAAAACCACCAATAATAAATCTATTATTTTCTTATGGCTTAAAATCAGTCATTCCTTGACTTAACCGCTACCATTATAGACAACACCCCATCCCCAACCGAGTGAAGCTTCTACTCCACTCTGACACATTACAATGGAGAATATTGAAGCCCTTTAAAGGGTTTACAACATGTAATACCATGAACTTGATATCACGAGCCACCAATACCAAGTGTCTTAAACCACCATTGTTAACCTAACAACCTTGAATCTTTCACCAAGTCAAATTTACATTGATTTCTGAGAAACTTAAATTAAAATTTTAGTTTAATGGATGCTAGGAATAAGGTTTACATGTAATATATAAAGGTTTACATGTATGATATGCATTAACATATAAAGGTTTATATGTATGATTTGCATTAACATATTGCAGAGAGATTTGAATACTTGTACTCATGCCTTTGTGAGGATCAGGCCCTTATTGTAGGCTTTGGTCATTAGGAAACTTGTGTCTTTAAGGTTAGAGTAACGTTTCAGGAATTTTATCTAGAATCCTAGTTTTTCTTGTTATATTTTTATATATTTTTTCTTTCCATAATCTGGGATTGCTATAATTTTTAAACTTATTTTGCTAATATGATGGTTTCTTGTTGCAATTACATGTGGATGATAATGGATATTTCACTTTTTTTAACAAGAGCTCATGTGGTAATAATCTCGAACTAGCTTGGAGATTCTTAAAAAGAAGAAGCATAATGGTATCTGCTATGATGATAGTTCTCCTCCTTCAAAGGCGTTGACTTTGGGGGAGATTCATTCACTACAGAGAAAGACATCGGCACCCACGACTCTTATTAAAGGAGCTCACTTGGGGTTGCTCCTCATTTGTCTAAAGAAGAAAGGCAAAAGTAACAATTGTGGTGCATTCATGAATTGAAATTAAGGAAGTTTAATTATTCCTATTAATGTATGTAGTGTTTCTCTGGCATGACCTACTAGTATCTAGAGATCTTGGCATGTATATAGTATCTAAATATATACTCATAAAATTAATAATGGACTAACATTCAAAATAGCATCTAGCTTCTTCAAATCCATAAGATGGTGATGTCAATAGTATGTGAAAACAAAGTTGATTTCTTGTCATTCAATGATTTGAACTTTTAAATATAATTACTACTATATTGCTCTCAGTTTTTTTCCATTTACATGTAAATGTGTAAAGTTTAAATTTAAGAAAGAGTTAGGCATGCATGTGAGACTTGAAAATAGTGTAGCTATTATTAGATTCTAAGATCCTACTAGAGGATATCTCTACACTGCATAAAATTCATAAGTGAATGTGAGAAGGATGCAAATTGTGTGTTTGCAGACCTGTGAGCCACTCCTTTCCCTATTTGTTGAAGAGAGCTACATTTTCTAGAGTAAAGTGGGCCACTAGTAGCAAGCTTCCAAAAAAAACCATTGACTGAAATAAGGTTTTGAATGTATTTCAAAGTTCAAGATCATAAATATTGGTAAATATCATGAAGATTTAAATATTGGTAAATATCAGATTCTACAAAGGGTTTTTTTTAGTTATTAAATTCATTAAATTCATCCATATTTACAAAATTTCACACTTTGAAACATTGGATGAATTCACATAATATTCTTCATAATTTTGTTAATTATGGAGTTTGTTGTAAGATATTTTTTTAAGTAGTTTTTAATTGTGGTATAAAAAAAATTAAAAAGAGAGATAAGATAAGAGGGATTATGCAATAACATTGTTTTTCATTTAATAAGGTTTGGAGGATGACCTACTTACTAAACTTGTAACGGTGATTAAGTCCAAAGAAGCTTTAGATATTCTAGAGTTGACATATAGTGAAAGAGGAAGAAACACCAAACAGCATTAACCTGGGCCACAGAGCATTGTATTTGATGAAGTGGTTGTTGCAACAGAAGAACTATAAGATTTTGACATTACAAAAATCGTAGGAGACACTGTAGAAGACCTTCCTAAAGTAGAAGAAGATACACAAGACATAGATTGTACAGTTGTCCTAAACAATACAATGAAATTTGTTCATGAATTTGCAAAATAAAAAGGCGACTTTATATGAGATGCAAAGCATGAGCATGGTGAAGAAAGTGAAGCCTGCTATATAGATACATATGTGGGTGATGAAATTTAAATTTCCTTTGTAGCAATAGAAAAATGTGAGGAGAATCTAGTGGTGGAATTTGTTGAAGATATGCATGAAGGTACAATGAATGGTTAATTTGATTATGAGGTTGAATTAGCATTTCATATGAAGTGACTCGTAATGCCCAAGTATGATGGAGCTAAAAGTGAATATGGAAATTTTTCCATAACTAGAATAGAAGGAATAAGAGAATAAATAAAGGCAACTATAAGCATAAATCATAATAGTATCACCATCACTTGTTTGATAACAAAAAAAATCAACTCCTATGTGGACACACATTATGTGAAGCACCATAGTCTAATGACCATTCTTCATGATATTGGGAAACATTAAAAACAGATAAAAGTTCATCAACCGTACTTGAACTTGATTCAACCAGATTTCTTTCCTTTTTTGGGTCTTACTTGGATTCTTATCACTTCCAACAATCATCCTGGAGATGCCCTATTTTACCACAGTACCATATCTTAGTTTACCTTTATTGTATTTTGACCTAGATCTTGATGTAAATCGATATTTCACCCCCTCTTTCTTTGGATCAACCTCTAGCCACCAGTGCTTCAAGTGTGGAAGTTTCTATACTCGATTTACTATGCACCTCCTTAGACATCAATTATCCCATAATAGAGTCATATTCAAGAGAATTAATTGTACTAAAAATATTGGAAGTAACTAAATGGTCTAAGATTCAGGAAATGAACACTATAACATCATTTTATTATCTTTGTCATTACTTTTTACATCCATGCTAGCTAATTGGTGTATAAGAGTATTAAATGCATTCAAAACAACAACAATTTTGTACATTCTTGCATTCTTGGCCTATATAGTTTCCACTTCAAGTAGATTTGATTTTGTCAGAGATTTCATCATATATAGGCTCTCCATTCTTATCCGGAGGCCTAATGTTGTTTCCTCTATAATAATATTGAAAAAGACATCACTTGTCAAACACAATTGAATAGTGTTGAGACTTCTCACATCCCAATCTTCCCAAATTTCATTAGGCATACCCACTAGTTTCTTTCCCTTGCTATACATAGCCTTATGCAATCCTTGTTGCACCAACAAGTCCTACATTTTGAGCTTCCACAATTCAAATCTATTCTTCTCATTGAACTTCCCCACCTCAAACTTTGCACCTAAAATATTTCTACACATAAAACTCCAACTAATCTTTGATCACAGACTCCAGTTCCATTGCCTAACACATGCCGCTTCAATTATTTTTCTTATTCTTCTCTACAAAGACATCTTATTCTGAACAAATCTGGCTTTGATATCACTTGTTGGTATACATAGCTTCCACACATGAAATTAAAAGAGAATTGCGAAGAAAAAACTTGTAGGTATAATTAGCCTACACACAAGAAAATTAAAAGAAAAATTCCAGTGAATAAATAAAGAGTAATGCTCAGAAAATTCATGTAATGAACAAAGTTGGTATACTCAAAAGAATGCTTTGATACCAATGTAACGAACAAAGTTTGTACTTCACTGTGACAATATTCAGAATACTTTGAAGACAGACATCAATTTTAGGACAAGTAATTGTATATTGAATATTATAAAAGAATTGATGAGATATGATGATTACAATGAGGGTGAGGACCTACTTATATACCCTAGGCAAGTACCTCTTCACCAACGGTTATGTCCTTAGGGACATACCTCTTCATTAACTAGTTACTAGCCAATTAATCATTATTTATTATTATTGTTGTTTACATTATATATATAGATATATATATATATAAAATATTGTCTTCCTCTTTAAAAATCTTTGTCCTCAAAGCTCACAAATGAAAAGTCTTGATTTATTCTTTTGTTTTGAATGTCTTATCGTCTCAGAATTGTCATCTTCATTGATACAAGATGATATGATCCTTTGAGTGATAAATAAAATTTCTGAATTGAGAAGGGATCAAACCATCCTAAATTAATCTTCTGTGAAACTTGGCAATTACTTGATGGCTGGGAAAATTTGTTATCGTCAGTCTAACATCATTATTCTTCAAAACATGTGTTTGTTGTTTCTAATTTGAGTGATACAGGTATGCAAACTGATTAGGATGTATGCTCTTATGGTTCAGATGTTGATAAGGAGTACTGGTGATTTGATTTTCTCTTATGTGTTTGGAAATTTCTTGATTTAATCTAGGTGTCGATGTTGAGTTGGTTACTGAATCGTCACTTGGAATTTCCATCATTTGAATTGCAACATATGAATGTGTTTTTTCTTCGACTAGTTTGTCCACTTCTTGAGTTGTGATATTGACTAGATCAGTATTTGTTCCCTTATCTTCAATTTGGACGATTACATCTAACGACTTCGATACATATTTCGTGATGAGTTCTTCTAATTTATTTTTCAATAATTGCTTATCATTTTTAAGTTTCTTAATTTGAGTAAGTAATTTCTCACTATGGTCCTTAAGATGAGTAATTTCTTCGCTTTTATCAGTGGTGATTTTGTCAACTTCCCTTTACTTATTTTGTATCACTTTTTTACTTTGTTGAAGGATTACTTTTGAGATTTCTTGTATGTCTTTTGGCATCACTGAATCTGGCTTCAAAGTAATGTCCTATAGCGTTATTTTTTTCTTTTTGTGGGAAAATGTCAAAAAATTATTTTTCGTATTTAGGATAAAGGACCCTAGAGTTTCCATCCAGGGTGAGCCCAAAACAATGTCACTATTGTCAAAAAATAAGGTTTTCACGGTGAATTGCGAGATAAAAGTATAATCCCCAATACTTAGTTGTAGATTATTTATGTCGTATTATTTGTCACTTGTGTCAACAAAATTTATTTCAATTATATTCGATTCAGGAATCACTAATTGGTTAACACATTTAGGACTAACATAATTACTATCTTCAGTAGGAATGATAGAGATTATAATATCTCTTCCTGCGAGTGATCCTTTAATTTTAAAAAGTGTACTAACACATTTACTAAAGGTTTTATGAAATATTTCATTATTGGTGTCCATTTTTCTTTGTTCCATAATTCACAATTTATTTATTTTTAAATACCCTTTTTCTTTCTTCAAAATTAATATTGCTTTAATATAATTACGAATATTTTTGTCTTACTCGAACTTCGATATGATAATTCCTTCTTTTTTTTAAACTCAAATACCTCAAATAATTTCCTTACTCTTCAAAATATATATATATATATATATATATATATATATATATATATATATATATATATATCTTTGAAATAAATATATTTTATAATAGTTAGTATATATATAATATACAATAACCCTCTTAATAATGGTATATGGTACCCTTTTTAATAATTTTTCTCCAATAAATAATTGATAAGGCGTGACTATAGTGAAGGGTCATGTTCCACTCTCATGGTGGCAATAATTGTTAATCGTTGAACCAACACTAATGGTCGATCTTTCCTTACAGAAAGGGTGCACTAATAAATGTTATTAGTTCTTGTTGCTACGTCAGTCGAGTTGGTCAAAAAGGGTCACAACAGTCAGCAGAGAATGTATGGATAGCTGGAGTGGAAGTAGCGTAGGCAGATTGGGAACAGGGTGTAGATGGCGGCAGAGATAAAGAGGTGTGTCTTTAGAATCCGTTGCATTTGCGGTTGATGGCAGCAGCTTTAAAGGGCTACTGCAGGTGGATGCAGCAAGCGACGCTGAGAGGTTGGCTATTGTCACTGTGGAAAAGGGAGCGGGGTAACGAAGGTAATCACTGAAGGGATTTGTGTGCGATAGCTCTGGCGGCTGTCAAGGTTTTTATTTTTGAAAGGCGACGATGTTGGAGTGGCGATGGCTAGTGACCTTAGGCAGTGGTCCAACCAAGATGTAGAGTACGTACAGTGATGACTTGTGGCGACTTATGACCGTTGATCGACAGCGATTTATGTCGGTTGGTAGGGTGATTGAGCAATGGTAGCAGCGGAGAGTTGTCGGGGGAGAAGTCAGTCGGCTGGATTCAACAGCAGTGACGACTGTAGTTAATTTTAATATTTATTTTTTATTTTTTATTTTTTTATTTTTTTATTTTTTTATTTTTTATATATATATTTTTTAATATGACTTTATTTTTTTCAAATATAACTTTTTTGTTTTTTGTTCGTTACATTTGTGAAAATTAATATAACTTTTTAATATGTTCTGATACCAATGTAACGAACAAAGTTTGTACTTCACTATGACAATCTTCAGAATACTTTGAAGACAAAGGCATCCATTGTAGGACAAGTAATTGTATATTGAATATTATAAAAGGTTTGATGAGATGGGATGATTACAATGAGGGTGAGGGCCTACTTATATACCCTAGGAAGGTACATTTTCACCAACAGTTATGTTCGTAGAGACATAACTCTTCATTAACTAGTTACTAGCTAATTAATCATTATTTATTATTATTGTTGTTTACATTATTTGTATTATTTTATATATATTTTATTCATAACAATTTACCATGAGAAAGGATATCTAATATTATTACTCAAGAAATTCATGGGGATGCATACAGGGTTCACAACCACATGCATTTATACAATTTTTAGCATGCATTTGAAGAATGTGAAAATCCAAACATTTTGAAACCCCCAACCATTCAAAAGAGGAATGGCCACATGTTTTTGAAAAACATATTGTCATCACAAACCCAACAAATTATACCTACAATCGATGAATAAGATACTATGTTATTCTAATTTCCTACTTATCTTAATCTTTTGCAATAAATAATTAGCAATTACATAATAGTAATATGGCATTCCAATTTTTTTCCCTTACTTGAGTTCTCAAACATATTTGTAATAAAAAAATATTTAACTATTTGACTTTCATTACACCATAAAATTTTATGAATAGATGTTGAAGGAGTTGAGCTCAAGTGGTAGAGGCACATATTGTGTTTCTGACTGTGGCGGGTTCAAATCTTTGGAGACATGCTCTACTTGGTAGAAATACTTTGTAAAACGAGTTCTACTAGGTAGTGCCATAACCTTTTTTGATTTCTTTCTTTAATATATATATATATATATATATATATATATATATATATATATATATATATATTAAAGAAAGAAATCAAAAAAAGGTTAAGGGACTAGCTCGTAGAACTCGTTTTACAAAGTATTTCTACCAATATTGCTAATTTAAATTAAACTACCAATCTCCCCGATGGGGATGTCAGGCTACGGAAACCACTCGTCACGTGAAGCATGATAGTTGGCTCTTGGTTAAAGTGGGGGAGGGCAGGCCAACAGCTCCTCCACCATGCGGTAGTTAATGACTTTGAGCTCATCTGTGTGAAAAGTTCTCCTTCGTCTGTGTGCAACGGATTTGTATTGTTTCGGGTTTCAATGGCACCAACACTTATTTGGTTAAATTGCATGGTGCACGAAATCTTTTGGTTGTTCTCTGGCTCTCCGAGGGACGTGCACTCCTCTGTGCTCTTATTTCTCCAGGTCGTTGGGCTAGGGTGGTGGTCATCTGTCTATCACACCTCCTGCGGGCTTAATTCGGTAATCTTTCTTTCCTTCTTGCAATTGGTGAAACTTTCCCTCTCCTTCCTAAGTCGGAGGGCATGTCACTTGAGGTTTCAGCTTGTTCTGGGTTTGGTCGCTTTGTGTTTACTTGGTTTCTCACCTTGGCCTTATGGTTGGTGTCTCTTGGGTCGTCTGTATTCAGTGTACGTCGCTTGTTTAATCAACTCCGAGACTTCTGGTGGTGTTGTTTTCATTTGGGTGGTGGAATTAGTGCTAGGGTGGTGCTAGTTTCCGGGCATTGACATCCCTTGGTTCTTCCCATCCGGGGTCATCAATAAAACACCTCCTCTTGGCATTGCCTTGTGGCTTTGGCGTTGGTCTAGATTCTAGGAGCCCGCTTTTTTATTTTCTCTTGTGTGCGGTTTGCAAGTCACCTTTTGGCCTTTCCAGTCGCAGATTCTTCTGCCTATTCTACCCTGGTTCGGTATTTGTCTAGTGGAAAATTTCTCATGAGGTGATTTGTTGTGTCAAAATCCCTTTCCTTCTATGTCTGCAGTGCAGTTTTCTTGGCCTCTAGTGGAGAGTGGTCATTCGTTTGGGCACATAAGTTATGTTTGTGTAATACTGGTTTATTTCAGTCATCTTTGGTTCGGTTTGGGTATTGCGTTTGGGGTATCGGCTTCTTCTTGGACTTCAATATAAAGCCTAGTCTACGCTCCTCGAGAACCCTAGACGAGGCAAAGGTGGCAGGATTATCTGATTCTAAAGGCATTCGGGGTGGCACTGTTAGCCCTGAGGTGCAGCACTAACGTTTTAAAGGTCAAATGAGGATTCGGGCTGCTTTGTTGTTCTTAAAAGGGTCCCACATGGGCCATTATTCCTCTTTTTCCCTTACTCCTCTCACACTTTACCCTTTCTCTTTCCTAACTTAACCTTCACATGCCGAAAAATTCCTCTTTGGCCTTAGCCCCAAGTGCAATAGCCAAAATCCTCATAAAACCTCACCCATATGCCTTACACGCCTATAGCACATTTCCCGAAGACATCTCGTACCTTCATTGCATCTTCGCCATTGATTTTTCCCCGCCAATCCAACGGTCCACATCCCATCCGATACACCAAATTTTCTAACACTCCTCGGCCATTAGATCACCCCCACCACATCTAACGGTCAGTGCCCTTATCGCACGGATAACAAGCGTGAGAAGTACCCACCCGATGTGGGCAGCTTTTCTTTTTCCCCACCGCTACGTGTCATCCCGTGAATGGCATCGAGTGAGTTCTGACACTTACAGCTTACCGCTCGATGCCCATGCGATATAAACCATTACCACTCAAATCAAACCACCTCACGCATTATCGCCTGCACATCTCCGCCACCCGATAACCGTCTGATCTGCTCGCCTTAAGATCTAACGGCCCATACATGTTTTTCTCCCACCACAACCGCTAGCCTCCAAAAACGATCTCCACCACACATCTCCCTTGATCTGATAGCCATCATTCACGATCATTCACGACCGTCCATCTGCCCATGCACTCCATACCCCACGTCCTATCTGTTACTCGAAGAGGAAGATGGCCAACTCTGTCAGTCTGGCGATAGTCCGAACATGAAACTGAATTAAAAGAAGAGCATGGCTGGAGGAGAAAAGGACATAGCACGACTCAACAACCGAATTAAACAGTCATGGAACTCCACTACCATGATCAATCCGACTACCCGAAGGACAGCACGGTACCAGAACCGATCAGGTTTTCGTAGTGAAGAAAGCAACTACGTTCAAAGACGCTATCAAACAGTTAATGGTAGTTGGTGGTCAATTAAGACCCCTCCATCCCTAAATGGCTAAGAGCCATTGTAATGATAGATTATAAATAGACAGAAGAAATATGTAATCAAGGTTGGCAATTGTGTTTTGGTTCAACTTCTGGAGACTGTAGATATTCTGTAACTTGCAGCGTCTCATCTTCATTTTCATCAATGCAAGCTTCTTTTGTTGTTAATTGCTCAATGCCCATTTCTCCTCTGTCCTAAGCTTGTGCCTGAAGTGTTATATTCATGATTTATTCTATGTATAATGCTAGATAATTGTCATCTTATCTCTAGATTGGGCAATTGAATATATCAACGTGTAGGTCACTCAAGTTTCTTCTGTATCTAATGCAAGATAATTGTCATCTTATCTCTGCATTGATAGATTAGATTTGCAAGTTTCTTTACTAGTTGCAGCTTGCCATTATACATTTTGTATGCATCTGCTGGTGTGGTTAGTATTCCTCATCTATTCACCTAATTCCCAAACCGTTGAGCATTAGTGGTCTAAAGCCTTGTAGTCTGAGGGTGTTCATGCATGTCTGGAGTGAAAACAGAATAGAAGTGGTTATCTGGCTTGAACCAAACCATCACCCATCCCAATAAGTTCCTAGAACCATATTGAAAATTATATCTTACCAGGCATCTCCGAGCTACAACCTAGGAGAGTTTCCTGGAGTCCTAACATAATTGGCGTCGTTTCCGGGGAGAGGAGATTGAAGCTCAGCTTCCCTGGGAGAATGACACAGATCCAGCTTTGATGATAGACAATGTCTAGACACATTTTTGGTTGTAATCATCTATCTGGCAACTCTACTGGAGGCCGAAACTTTTGGCGACTCCACTTCATAGTTTTGGCTCAGTTTATGAGGCATACTCGAAGAAATCCTCAGAAGTCACTAGCTGATTCAGTACCTGACCCTGAAAATATCATCAAAGGAAGAAAGATATCACATAAAGGAGCATCAAGATCAGGTAAACCTAAACAATTCTCCATATCTCTGAAAGAAAGGCTTGTAATAGAACAAATACATGTTGAGAATGTTATCACTCAGGTTGTCCCTTTTGACTCCCAAAGGGATACGGCCGAGGTAACCACAAACCAAGCTTTGGACTGCAGGTCCTAGCCTACCTGCAATCAGAGAGGGCTCTCTCTTTATGATTTAGCTTTGTTTAAGGGATGATTTTAGGCTAGATGTGATGCACATGGGTTTTGTTTTGATTTTGGTGGGATGGTTGATCTATTCAAGCAGAGTTGGCATACAAAGTGTAAGAAGTTCAAACCATTGGGCATGGAGTCAATGAATGTGAACTGAAGGGTGCGCTTTCCTTGGCAGAAGAGGGGAATATGGAGTAGGATAGCTACACATGGCACAATGATCAAATGTTGGAACAAGGATGAAATGGAGGTTAGGGGATGAGAGGGAATTAAGGATCTCTCATCCAGCCAAAGAGGGAAAGTGGATGAAGACTATATAGGAGCAATGAAGGATTCCTAAACAGCATTCAGAAATGAGAAATAGCTTAAACATGATCAATTAAGTATGCATATTTATCACTAATTCAGAGGAAAACATAGAAAAGTTACAAGAATTGAGCACAAAGGGCATGAAAGCCAGCTCTGAACTATTCCTTCCTCCTGCAACTTAGATTATGATATACAGATGATACAGATACATATAAACTGATAAACAGAGGGAGGAAAGACTTATTGAACCATGAGCAAGCACATGAATTCCACATCAAGCTCTTCAGCCATTGAAAGCACAACCAGCCAGTGCAGATGCAAATATTCCAGCAATCTTTGATTACAGAAGTTCTTAAGCTTACAGCGCAAGTCTGGAATGAGAAATACAACCAACCAACCCTTTACACTATACAGAGGGTGGTCTTTATAGAGAAAATATCTAAAAATATGTACAAACAGCAGATCTGAGGGCAGATCTGGAGAAATGAATGATTGTAACCTAACATTTATTGGAATGAATGAAAAACTATCTATCTAACAGCTGCGCAGGGACAGCAGCCTCAAGAATGAATTAATATGGTCATTTGGAGCTCTGCGCTGGCAATTTGCCATAACTGCGCCTTGGGAACTTGCAGCACTGCTCTCAGGCGTCTTTATACACTGTTCTGGCAATAACTGGGCTTTAAACCACTTGAACTGCCTCTTTAAGCGATTCTGCTGCTACAAAGTGGCTTTAATGCTCATAACTGTGATTTGGCGGGCTTTGATGGCTCTGAGCTGCTTTATTGACTTTGATGGGGGCCTCTTTAATGTTCTGCTGCTTTTGGGCTGCTAATATTTTGAACTGATACTCTTTGCCACTTCCTCTAATACACTTTGACACTGAATCGGGCCACTTTTTCTCTCTGATACTCTTTAACTGTCTAATCGCCCCTTTATCTGCCAATTTAATGCAAGAATAACTGCTGCAAATGCTTCCGTGGCCTTTGGGATGCTATCGGCGCTTGGCCGATCAAAAATGATGCTTAAATCTTCAAAAAATGCTGCGAAACGGAGGAGAAATGCATGCTAATAGATTGCTGAGGCAAAACCATGCGTTTGGATGTATTATGGGCATGAAGCGATTTCAAAATAGCCAAGGAAAGCATCGTTCCTTTGCAGTTGTGGCGGGCGGGAGCGCTGTATAAACAAAACTTTAACAAATGCCCCTTTCCTTATAACGCGCGAATGCTTAAAAAACATGAATTTTCATTGAAAATTGGCACTGCCGCAACACTGTGCATTCTATTAAATCATGGTCGTTGGATCGCGCGAAGGCAGATCCAACGACTGGCGCTAAATCGGCGATCGGCGGATCCCAAACCATAATGCCTCCGATGAGCGATGAACCCCGCGGACCCGAAATGCATTATAGGCTCCCTTTTGATTTATATCAGGTCCGGCCCATCGGCGAACTCTTATCGGTGGATTTGAATGAAAATGGGTCATCAGACCCGAAATCCCTTTCAACTGCTCTTTATAATTTATCGGATCCGGATATGGGGCGCACAGTACCAATCTTTGCGGACCCGAAATGCTTATAGGCTCTTTCTTTATGGAGATCGGGTCCGGCCCATCGGCGAACCCAACTCGGCGGATTTTAATAAAAATGATAAGCGGACCCGAAACCCATTCAAACTGCTCTTTATAACTTTTCGGCTCCGGCCCGTCGGAGCCTTTCCATTTCGCTGTACAAGGGGCCATTTACGGACCCGAAAAATATATATGTCGTGCCTTATTATTATTTTGGCTCCGGCCAGTCGAAGCAATATATGGGGCAATGCGATCAAAAACGAGCCGTTGATCTGAGGGCCCAAATGGACGGCGGAGATTAAGTCGGCATTTCGCTATCGGCGGGGTCATGGGGTTGCCACATAGAAACGTCGAAACCCATCGGACCCGAAATGCCTTTATGCCGCACTATATTACTTTTCGGCTCCGCCCAGTCGGAGCCATATATAGGAATGAAGCGATAAAACATTAGCCATTGATCTGGGGCCCAAATGGATGGCTGAGATTTGGTCGGCGTTTCGATGTCGAAGCAACCTGGGGGCGGGACATTATATACATATGACTGCCGATGCGATATCGCAATCGGCGATCGGCGGACCATTTGTTGGGCTTATATACATTGTTTGCAACCATGCGATACGCCGATCGGCGAAATCGCAATCGGCCTTTATTGATCGGACTCCCATATATGCATTGTGTTAACACACGACTCCCCTCCCGACTGCGATATCGCATCGGAGGGGGTCCAAATAGAACTCTTTTGCAATCGGAGCAAGGCCCAAGGTAAGTGATGCGGGCTTTTATGATCGGAGGCAGAATTTTTGATGTTTTGAAGGGATTTCAAGGCATCGGAAGGGGTCTGAAAGCCCAAAAAGGGATTTTTCATGCCTTGGAAGGATTCCAAAGGCACCTGGGAGGATTTTTATGTGTTTTGAGAGGGGTTTAATGGCCTTTAAAAGGGTTTGTGCCTTGGAAAAGGTAGAAACAAGGCCAAAAGATGGTTTTTTATACATATGAAGGGAATTTATGCTTTGTGAAGGAATCAAAAAGCACTAGAGGGGTTTTATAGAGTGATGAAGGGCTTTATGCATCGGAAGGAGTCCGAAATGCATCTGGAAGATGGTTAGAGGGCAGTGTGGATTCTTGCTGAGTTTCTGATAAACTTAGCAATTCCCGAGGATGTATATGGTTATCTTTCAACCAGGGGGAGGGGATAAGTATATAGGGGAGTAATATACATAGCTTTAGTAGGGGAAGGGGAAATAGATAGGGAGCTACATAGTCAAGTTAATAGTTAATATGACAATGATGAGAAAAAGCGCTAAGTATGATGTCTTAGGCTATCAAATGGGGGAAAATGACTGATAGAAGAAGTGTGAACATTCCTTGAGTGAAGCAGATCTTCACCAAGGCAAATGATATGGAGAATGATGAAACTAAGAGGTATCAAGCAGATCTTGACCTCTTTAGGGGAGGTTAGTGAGTGACTTAGGGAAAAAGGAAGAAGGGAGGAGTTAGACATGCCTCGCTTGAAGTCCTCCAACTGAAAAACTGTCTCATACCAAAAAATGGATTGCTTATCAAAATTGGAACATAGCAGTGGCAGTGAGACTAGCACACTCTCATGGACACTTCTTTGGCCATCTGTAGCAAATATGGAGCATTGCAGCATGCATAGTATGACATATTTGGCATGTAAAAATGTCAATCATGAAAGATGATTAACCTGCTGCAGCAGGAGGCTAACAGAGAATATAGCCTCTAGCACTAGAAATGAATAAAAAGTTTCAGAGATTCATAAAGCTCTGTATTCTTTAGGTTCTCCTCTTGCTTTAAACCTGAAGGAAACCTTACCTCCTATCCCTCATATTCCTTTAGTCCTGTCAGTCACTCCTCAGCTCTCTATCATCCAGACTGCCAGCACTCTTCCATCCACCACAGCCATGGCAGGTCCACAAGCACCCACCAAAATGGAAAGAATCATAGCTGCTAGGTATGGACCTCTAGTACTGCCCACTCCTTTGAGTGCAATGCCTGCTGGAGAATATCAAAAATACATGCCCAAGTTCACTGGGACTGAAGGGATTACAGCTGAAGAACATCTTGAGTCCTTTTATAGCTATGCAGATAATCTAGACATTAGTGAAGATGATGTGTGGATGAGAGTCTTTGCCCAAAGCCTAGATGGAGAGGCTGGAAAATGGTTCAGAGAATTTACCCCTAGATCTATAACAAAAATTGAGGCCTTAGATGATGTTTTCCTAAAGCATTGGGGGGATAACAAATATTTGCTTTATTATCATACCGAGTTTGGCAACCTAAAGAGGGAAAATGGGAAGTCATTTTCTGATTTCAATAAAAGGTTCAACTGCATGTACAACAAGATACCAGCTGAAGTGAAACCTACCCCCACCTCTGCCAAGCTCACCTATGCCAATGCCTTTGATTCTGACTTCTGCCTACTATTGAGAGAAAGAATATGTGCTTCTCTGGCTGAGATGCAGGATGCAGCCTTGGAGGTAGAATCTAATATTATGGCTGCAGAGAAACTCAAGGGACATGTTGATCGAAGGAGACAGAGGGGTGAGTCTTCTTCATCTTCAAACCCCAAGATAGACAAAATGACCAAGATGATAGAATCATTGGCCTCTGAAATCTCCAAGCTGAAGGTTGAGCAGCATTCAGGGAAAGGAAGAGTTCCTAATACATTCACTCCTAGAAATCCAAATCCATACAGAAGAGCGAATGAACAATTGCAGATCATGCAGAGGGGCAAAGAGGCCAGTGAAGAATAGAAGGTGAAGACTCCCTTCCAGAATGTGGTCATGGAAGAGGAGCAGTTCGAAGAAGAGGATGAGATCCACTGCATGGAAGACAAAGGCAATGCTTTCTTTCTGACATTAGCTGCCTATGAGGAGTCATTACTCAAAGACCAGGCCAGCCAGGAGTGGGACAAAGAAGTTGTTCTACAAACTGAAAATCAACAGAGATATAACCTGAGGTCAATAATGAGTAATGGCAAAGAAAGCCCTGTCCAAAAGACTGTTCTTCCTGCAGAGCAGCAGATTATCAAGCACAAGCGACCAGCAGCTGATCCCAACATCCTCAAAGCACCAGCTCAAGAGGTAAGAGGTCCTGACAAGTCCCCTTCTCCCTTCAATTTTGAATCAGAAATCCAAAAGATGAAAATATCTATACCTCTGATGGAACTGGTAAAGAATGAAGCCTTTAAGAGACCCATCCTTGAAGCCCTTGAGCTTAAGGCCACACAAGCATCAAACGACTATGTGAATTTGTAGGATGACAAACCTGCAGTTGTGCTTAGCCCAAGGACTGAACCCTCTGATGATAGCTCCCCATCATTCTATGTCTCCTTGACCATTCATGACAAAACCCTGCACAACTGTCTGCTGGACACAGGTGCCAGCCATAATCTAATGCCAAAGGTTGTCATGGATGAGTTAGGCCTTGACATCACTAGACCCTATCATGACTTGTTCTCTTTTGACTTGTTGATGCCTCGAAAATCGTTGCATCAACATCTGGGAAAACCACCCGGTCCGGACCTTAAAGGCAGCTCCTTTTCCGTTTGGTGTGGTGGCTCCGACTGGATATAATGGGACCAGTTTCCCAATGGTTTGTAAATAGGATGGATAAGTGATTGATCTTCTATTATCTAATGATAATGATGGATGATTTATTCTATAATGCAAAATTATAAACAACTAATCTATCTCGAGAAATTTCCACTGTAGTGCAACTTTTGATGATCTTTATCCACAAATAGGCATATATATGACTCTACTTATAAATAAAGACATTCATTCATATGGTAATTACTTTGTTCAAGTAGTTGAACAAAGTAATAATTAAAACATTATTACACTTTTCTTCATATATCATTGACATAAATATGATTGAAAGAATAACATTCCTTAAACATTCAATAGTGATAAGTAAAAAGACTGTTGTTAAAACACATACATATATCTAATGATAGCAATAATTGAATAAACGTTGATTCATATAAAATAATGGAACAAAGACATAGATAATAGTACCATATGTAATTTGAATCCCCTCCGATATCAATCGCATTCAGATCCCGTCTTTCAATTTAGAAATACTCTCACAAAAAGCAATAGTGCATATCTTATCAAAGCATTCTTCATTAAAATTCAAAATATAGGCCCAGTCTTCATAAAAATATATATATCGAAAGCACAATAGTGCAACTCTCGATCCAAGTTTTGATACAAAAATTGAGGACCCTTTCTAAATACATGAAAGGGTCTATAAATACTTACTAACTAACTAACTATGAAATAAAAATGCTATGAGGTGGTATAACCAAATCATGAAAATCTCCTTGAAATAGACATGCTTGCAGTCGGCAAAACGATTCACTGTTTCGGTTGATTATCCTTTGGCTTGAGCTGGCATATAGCAAGCATTGGTTGCAATTCTAGAGGGTGACTCATGCGTGAATGCAGTTGGGCTGAATACGTAGCATCATTAATTTCAAGAATCATGTAACCGATTGCATCGGTTAAACATTTTATTGTTGTTTTTTTACTATGGGGTTTAACCAAGAAGAACCAAAAGGTGTCCCAAGTTAAACTTTGGATGCCTGTGATTAATCTCTCCTTCTTTGCTAATTCCTGTTTGCACTTCTGTTCCAATGCTTTAGCTGATGGCAGTTTACCTGGAGTACATTCTGAAATCAAATTAGACAGATAAAGTGTATCATTGATTAATTCAATCAAATTACTAGTTGTTGATCTACATCTTGAAGTTGCCCGCTCTGCTTTCATCAATTGAGACTGCCATTCCAGGTGTTAGA
Source organism: Pinus tabuliformis (assembly GCA_031772625.1). Classification (NCBI taxonomy): domain Eukaryota; kingdom Viridiplantae; phylum Streptophyta; class Pinopsida; order Pinales; family Pinaceae; genus Pinus; species Pinus tabuliformis. Next base: position 266,560,159 of record CM062810.1, read on the forward strand.
GCCTAGATTTTCCTTAGGCTGAAAAGACAAGGTTCTAGGTCCACATCAAACCACGCTCAGCCTCTATTATGAAACCAGCTCAAGTAAAGATAGAAAAGATAGATCAACGCCTTAGAATTCAGCCTCTTCGAGGGGGCAACCTCCTTTACATTACATAAATGAACAATTCTTGGATGATACAAATGAAAAGACCTCCTTTCTATATATAGGAGTCTAAGGGGTCATAACATAATCAGAGCCAACATAACAATAATAATGTAAGGGCACAATAATAACAATAGTGGGCTTCTATGGGGCACAATAGTAACAATATGGGCACTACACGGGTACATCAATATAATAAGTGGGTTGTACTAATAACAATAAGGGGTTACACTAGTAGTATAGGGGCCTAACATGCCCCTCTCCTTCAGAAAGCATTGTCCTCAACGCTTGAGTAGTTCTTGATGCTTCTGTATAAAATTCTTGTCCTCCCATGTGGAATATTCAGCGGTTAAGTTCTTCCACTTGATGAGATACTCTGAAATTGATCGATTTTGTAGCTGTCGGGTTCTTGTTTCTGCGACTGCTCCAGGTTCCAATATGATTTTTCCTTATTCTTCAATTTCTGGCAATATTGTTTGAATTGGGATCTTTTGCAAATTTTGAATAAGTGGCCATACTTCTTCGTTCTTCTTCCATTCATCCCTTGCTTCATTTATCCAATCTAGTTGGATAATAGAAATAGCACAAAACAATGCTTCCACATCCTCATCCTTGAAGAGTCTTCCCATTCGGTAAGGTCGCCATTTTTTAAGTGCATGTAGTATTTCCAACATTTCCTTCTCATAAATAGCTTGCTTGAGATGTAGCAGTAAAAATACCCAATCACCTACATCAAAAAAATTTTCACTACGATGTTTATCTACCTGTTGTTTCATTTGATTTTGCACCGAAGTGGTGTTATCCTTTAAAATTTGGAGAACTTGTTGTTGATGCTCAATGTGATCTTTCACTGCTTGAACCTTTTTCTTGTTGATATGTCCTTCTATCTCTGGAGTTTGAGGAGTGGTAATTTCTTCCAATCCTTTACAAGATATGGTCGGATTCATTTCTTGATGCTCGATGTGATCTTTCACTTCTTGAACATTTTTCTTCTTGATATGTCCTTCTATCTTGATAGTTTGAGGAATGGTAATTTCGACCAATGAATTACAAGATATGGTTGGATTCACTTCTTCTTTCTCGATGTGATCTTTCACTTCTTTCACCTTTTTCTTCTTGATATGTCCTTCTATCTTGAGAATTTGAGGAGTGGTAATTCTTGCCAATGCTTTGCAAGATATGGTCTGATTCATTTCTAATTTCTCTGGGGTGGGGTCCTGGCGTATATCTTCTTCTTTTGATGTTTCTTGATCCTTTTCTTCCTCCACTTCATATTCTATGTAAAATAATTTCTTCTCAGCACACTTATGACCTTTAGTGCATTTGCTATCACAATTGTAATAAAGCCCTTTTTCTTTTTTTTCTTCCAATTGTTGTGGTGTAACCCTTGTAGGTTGTGGAAGGCTAGGAGAAACAACACTTCCATCTTTATAGTTGTGAGGGGTATGCTTCCTGGTTTCCATAATTTTTCTTTCCAATATGTCACAAAGCCCTTTTACTCTTTCCAATTGTTGTGGTGTTGCTCTAAAGAAGGTGTTGCTCTTTGTATCCTCATAATGTGCTATCAGTTCCTCCGTGAAAATTGACCACATAACAAGTTGTTTACAAGAACAAAGCCCTTCATACCATAAAAATTGATCTGGTTCTAAATATGAAGATGAAATACATACCTTTTGTAACAGTGGTACAACATGTAGATCAAAATATTGCTCCATTTGAAGTATCCAATTTACCGAATCCTTGCCATCAAACTTCCTCATCTTGCTTTTTCTTGATTTTAGGAGCTCGATCTTGAAACAACTGTAACTCTGTACTTTTGGATCTTTAAGTTCTGAAATTGCAATTTGCAGTAGCCCTCTGTGTCCTCTTTCCAATGCTACAAGTCTGACCCAAATTGGATTCTCCAAGGAAGAGTTATGCGAAATCTCCCACAGTGACTTGATTATAGACTAGTTCAGTAGAGCGAACTTGTACGACGTGCCACGAGTCACTGTTTTGACCTTTGGATCTGAAAAAAGTATACAAGAAACTACAGTCTGTCCTATTTCTGTACCTTCTTACGAAATTTCAATCTGATCCCCAAAGAGAAAGTTATGACGATTTTCTCCAGGTCACCTGATTGGAATGTAATTCAGGAGTCTGCAAAAAAGACCAACTTCCTCAGATCATATCTCCACAAATATAGCACAAAAAGCTCTGAAATTTAGACCCGAGGTTCAGCGGGAGTTCTTCTCAAATGGGTTTTTTTTGCAACTTTTGAAACGTCGCAGAAAAAAAATTTATAGCGAGAATGCCAGGATGACCTGTTTGGAGCAGCGAAACCCTAAAATCCAAAGCTCTGATACCAAATGTTATGAAACCAGCTCAAGTAAAGATAGAAAAGATAGATCAACGCCTTATAATTTAGCCTCTTCGAGGGGGCAACCTCCTTTACATTACATAAATGAACAATTCTTGGATGATACAAATGAAAAGACCTCCTTTCTATATATAGGAGTCTAAGGGGTCATAACATAATCAGAGCCGACATAACAATAATAATGTAAGGGCACAATAATAACAATAGTGGGCTTCTATGGGGCACAATAGTAACAATATGGGCACTACATGGGTACATCAATATAATAAGTGGGTTGTACTAATAACAATAAGGGGTTACACTAGTAGTATAGGGGCCTAATAGCATCGTAGCTAGCCCTACAAGGACAGGAGAGGGCTCTCTCCGGGTCAATCTCAGCGAAAAATGATCTATGGGGCTTGAGATGACTCAAATATAAACTAATTTTAGGCTAGGTATGAAATGCAAAGTTTTGATTTGAGTCTTTGGGGGTTTTGTTGGAAAAAAAGGACAGGCAAATTTTGGGTCCGGGGATGAGGCCAGATTTTTGCAGAGTTCAAGTAGGGGCAAGATAGGCAGTAGTTTTGATGCTTTGGATTGAATGAATGGGTGGATCAGACTGGTGAGGAGCTAAGGAGGGCAAGAAGGTCTCAAGAGTCCTCCTCAAATAGATGAAAACATGAAGAACTAAACAAAGTATCAAGGCAGAGCATAGCAGTGCAATGAATTCTACCTTAATCACTCATTTGTTTAATTGCAGAAGACAAGAGAAGGGAAAATGATACACATAAACATCAGTGAAATTACAAATACATAGAGAAACACACCATCAAAACATAGAGCCACATGGATCCCAACAAGTGCTACAAAACCCTGGTCTTTCCTTTGCCAAAATTGCATAAATGAAATGTACAATAGAGTGCCAAGCAATCCCAAGTGTCTAACCCTGAAAATGACTCAGAAAATACATGATATAGACTAGCCCAACCCATTCCCTTGCCTCTAGGGGTCGAGCTCATCATTCTAGGATCTGTTTGAACTAATTCTAAACAAGGAACTGAAATCTAGGTAGTCAAACAACTTACCCTTATATGCTAGGAAACTGATTCATTCATTTAATTTTCACTTTTTAGTGAATGAATCTTCTAGAACAAGTAAAAATGTGCCAAAATGACAACATGTTCATGAAATTACATAAAGGAAGATCAAGAGTTACATGAAAAAGTAAAACTAGTCAAAATTGGGCGAAATTCTGAGATGCTGAGTGAAAAACAGGCCAAAATTCTCTATGCACCGCGCCCAAAATCTGTATGCGTAGCACAACTTTGGAGCTGATTTTGAGGCACTTCCCGAAGTCCAAATTGAGCCCAAGATAGCTTGTTGGAAAGCCCTGCCTGTCTACTTTCCAACCCAAGTGGAATTTCTGGATTTGGATGTCATTTCCCCTCCAAAACCTCAATCTCCCAAGACTGCTTCCTGTGTGTCAAAATAGGGGCAGTGAGGTCATTTTTAGGGTGTTTTTGACCCTTTAGGCAACCCAAAACTTGAGGAAATCCTTAGGTAATCCATGAGAATACATAAATTTTGATGAAAAATCCAAAAATGTAAAGTTTTCCTCCTGGAGATCTCCCAATTATAAGCGCGCGCCAAGTGGCGCTACGCGTTAGGCAGAAAAACCTGTTTTAAAGCCAAAAAATTCAAAATTGACAAAATTTTCTTCAAATTTTTTGAAATTTGGGCCATAGGTCCCCAATCAAGTACCATTCTCAGCCAAATAATCTTCGACCAAAATTTGGATTCGATCATGCTCCTTTTGCCTCTTTTGCTTCTTTGTCGCCTTCTTCAATTTTGCCTTTAGATTCCTTATTCGTGCCTTGGAACTCATATGTCGCGCCCTGTAATGGAAAACCATGTGTCTCAACAATGCTTTATCTCTATCGGCCTTGTCCAGTAGTCTCTCCAAGTGGATGTTGATTCTTTCGAGCCAAGACTCCCGATCCTCATTAATCTCTTGCTCCAATGAAGTGAGCTCAATCCTCCTCCTTTGTGCAGCTTGGTGATTCTCGCGGATGTTTTGTAACTCCATGATTGCTTGCTGATCTTCAAGCTGTTTGTTCCTCTGCTCCAAGTATTTCATAGTCCACTTAGCCCTCTCCAAGTCAAGGGATAAGGCTTTGATCTCTGTTTGCTGCTCCTGGATGATCTCTCTAAGTTTGGCACTTTCCAGGCCCATATCTGTGTCATCATGTGAATGAGAATGAAGTCGGTCTCTCATTCACCTGAAGGCCCCTCATCCTGCATTGGCCTCTTGCCTTTGTCCTGTACCTGTGGTGCTAATGGAGGAAGCGAGGCCCCTTCCACCCCGGGTGGAGATAACACTCGCTTTGCTGCTGCAAACAATCCTCTCATGCCTCTCTGATAGGTGACATATGCCGGCACACTAGTAGTCTCTGCCTCCTGACCTCCATGCTGATATGAAGGTTCACCGGTATGATGGACAACCTCCTGATGAACTACTAAAGCTGTGAAAAACTCACAGGAAATGAAATCTTCCCATGTGATACCCTGCAAACCAAGCTGATGCACAACAATGATCTTGATGAGCGCATAGTGGTAAATGTTGTTGTACTGTTGTTCCGGAGTCTTCTTCTGCACAAGAGTGGTCATCCTCTTGATGTTTTGGCACATGAAATATGGAATGTTCATGAACCTCACTCTCGTGAAATGCATCAATAACTTGATATGGTATGCATAGAGGTGTGAGAAGCGACCTTCACAACTGAAGTATCTGATAATGAGTCTCATCAATGGCGCATAAGATTCCTTCAGAAACTGAAATGGGAATACTCTCCTGAGTTGTCTCAAATAGCTAGGCCTGATGTAAGGTTCATAATATGATCTATCCAGTTGCTGCCTCTTGTTCCACTCTTCCCCTATATTCGGTATCCCGGTGGCCTGAGAGATGGTTTCTGGTGTCAAGGTAAAGTTTACTCCAGCAAGAGTAACATGACTATCATGCAAATGTAAAACAAACAACCGAACTAACTCCTGATGATGCTGGATCTGAGCAATCATCTCACAATACTGAAAGCATGACATTTGCTGAAAGCATGTCATTGCAAGCGGGCAGGCCTGCAATTGAGTTAAGGAAGTAGGCTCTTCTCTGACATGTCTGCCACCTTTTCAAGGCCTTCTCGGCACATTAAGCTCAGTGGTTGAGTCACTGCCTTGCTCATATTCTTGCTCATATGATGAATCTGTCTCTGTCATGGTGCTGCAATGTGTATGTTTGATTGGTTTGACAAAGGAAAATAGGTGATGTATTTTTCAATGTCGAATGTGCCAAAGGGAAATGGGACTGTGGTAAATATGATAAGCGGGAATAATGGGGGTTTCTGATGGGGAATTTGTAGTTTAGAGGTGGGATAAATGAGAACAAGATATATTGAAGTCAAGTGGAATTAAGGATGTGGGGATAGTCACTTGACTGTTTTAGGAATGGGGAGTTTATAAGTGATATGAAAAGAGGAGGGCTAGTAGGGTTTAGTGATAGGGCAAATGGGTACCAAGGATATAATTGGTTTTGGGACAAAGGGAAAAGGGAAAGGACTGTGATAACAGTGTGACATTGATGGGGAATGAAGTGTTAACAAGCAAACTTTAAACTTCAAACATAAACTCTATGGAGCAATTTTGATATAAATATTGGGTTTAAAGTTTGGCCTTCAAACTCTTACAACCACCTTTCCAAATCGCAGCAAACACGGACTGAAATCAATGGCAAAAATGCTCTAACACTTACTTGGAGCAAATGAGTTGAATTGATTTGATTTTTATTGAAGCCGTGATGATTTTTTCCTTGGAGGCTCTGTGCGCCGCGCACAAACCCAGTGCGCCGCGCCTCCTGGATGCGCCGCGACAGTGGAAAAAAGCACTGTGGATTTGCGCCCAATGTGCCGCGCGGCCTATGTGCGCCGCGACCTCCTCCAATGCGCCGCGCACACTTCCAGCACACAGCTTTGACACTCAAACATGAAATTCGCTCCTCCAAAACTCAAGTCGATATCCTTTGACCTCTTGGCATAGCAATAGATGTTTCAAGCAATGAAAATGCCTCATGGAGTAATGGGTTTGATTTTTATTGAGGCCACAATGATTTTTTGTCTTGGAGGTTCTGTGCGCCGCGCGCAAGCTCAGTGCGTCGCGCCTCGTGGATGCACCGCGCCGGTGGAGAAAAGCACTGTGGCAGGAGGCCCAATGCGTCGCGCAGCCTATGTGTGCCGCGCTCTAACCCAATGCGCCGCACAGCCAATAAACACAGTCTTGGCTTTGAAAATCGCCTTCTCACCACTAACTTCGACTTTCCTTGATCTTCTTGGATGCAAATGACATTATACACACAGAAAAATCTTTATAAAGACATGGCTTTGATTTTTGGTTCTCAAAAACCCATCTTTGTAATGTTTTAGCTTTTGGCACTTTTTCACTTTAATACAAACCCTGTTCTTCTGTTCTTCTGTTCTTCTGACTTGAATAATGAATCTTTTGGCGATTTTTGCAGGGATAATGGCATGTCTTGACAAAGGAAGACTAGGGCTGCGCCTGGAGATTTCAACAACTGAAAAAATTTTGAAAATTACATGGCAATTTATTACAAAACGAAATGACGAATTTTCTTCAAAACAGAGTTTTGAAGAAAAGTCATAATCCATCCATATGACGATAAAATTTTGTGAAATAAAACCTCCCTCTGGCCTGCTGGCATTATTGGACAATTTGAAGACACAATTTGTGAAACCCTAGACCTAGTGACTGAATTGACTCTGCTGATCAAAGGACTAAAACAGGACTGTAAGTGACTTTAAAAGCTTGATTAAAAGACCTGAGCCAGTAGGTATAAGGCATGAGGGGTAATGAATAACAAGACCCTCCCGTCAGATTATGGCATGCCCCTAGCGGAATGCAAATAAAATAACTGAATGAGACACCTAAAAATGAAATGCAATAAGAGAACTGATCTCTGATGGAGGGATGTAAAGACCGACTCTAACACCAGGAAAAGAATTTCCTTGTGTGATTCCAGAATTTGAGGCAGATTTGCAGCTTGTCCCTCCTTGGTTTCTTACCAAGCAAGAAAGTCTGTTAATGTTTCATCGGCCTGCTCCAAATTTTGTCTTGCTTCAACTGATTTATCAACCATTGATGAAGAAATTTCACAGGGGGCTCAGCAAGAGAAATATCATGACATAGTAAATTTAATTGATTAATCAATGCTTTATTGATCTGGAGCACTTCAGATTTGAATTCTGCTGTTTGAGGAAAGCCCTTGGAATTTTCTATTTGTTGTGAGAGTTGAGCAATTTGCTCATCTTTCGTTTTGCTCAATTGTTCGTTCATTGTCTCCAGCTTGGCCAATGCTAAAGATAATTCTTTTTGCTTGTGAACTACACTTTGGTCTATCCTCTGCTTCTCCTTGAGAAATTGCTCATTTAGCTGGTTGTTTAATTGTTGTTGCGCTGCTAATTGCTACTCTAACTGCTCTATCATTTGTTGCCTTTCGGATACATGTGCCTCAAGTGAAACGATTGTTTGATCTTTTTCTTTGAGTAGATTACTGACTTCCGATGCTTTATCCATAGTAGTTGCCGAGTATGCCCCAGCATATTGAGAGAGTTTTGTGAGGTCTTCGGAAGGGTTAACTTCCTCTCTCCATACCACATTAGCCATTTCCATTTGCGCAGGTAAAAGAGAAGGTTGATCAAGCTTTCTCTTTTTCCTTTGTCTTTTTACTACAGCCCTATGCTTAGGGCTGTAGAAGACATCTAAAGGTGGTATTTCTTCTACATGTAGGATGATTTCATCGGATGGATTCTCTGGAATTATCTCCATATCCTTTTGAGTGATTGGTGGGCCACTGGTTCCTTCAGTTGGAACCATTTTAGTTGCTGTCTTGTGACTAGTTGTCACTTCGGGTGTACTAAACTCCTGTAAATTCTCAGTATTACTTATAATGGAATCGAACTACTGCCATTCTTTAAGAATCTTGGGATCAATCTGAGTATCTATATCTGTGAATTAACTATCTTTTTCCTGTTCCTATTCCTGTTCCTTTTCCTTTTCGGAGACCTTTTCGATATTAGAAGTCTTACCAGTAACTATTTGTTCAGTCTGAGCAGATGACTGGACTGTAGGAGCTGTGACTAAGAGGTCTAGAGGCAAAGTTTGCAACCTCTATTCTCTAAGCCTATTAAACACTTCCAGTTTTTCATCTTGATATTTGATTTTAGCCAATGCTTTAACTTGGAATAGTGATTCAGATGAGGCAAATAGATCATCGAAGACATCATCTTCATGATCGAATTTGGCAAGCTTGGCTTGGTCAAGAACATTATAGGCCACCTTCCTGGGATCATATTGTCTATTAGGAATTGTGGCAAGCTTTAGTGTTTGCAATTTCTCTGTCTCCTTCTCTGTGTGCTTGTAATCATGAAGAGTGAAAATGCCGCACCGTAATGGAAATGTAGGCCATACCTGTTTCTTGGAATTTTTAAGGGTTTTGGATGTCCCATCTACTGTTATTTGATAAGCCAATTCCCGAGCTAATAGTTTATCGGGCACATACAAGGGAAGGACATGGGGTTTTGTATTACTACCAAAAAGCCTTATATAAGTGAATTTTTCCTCCCCAAACCAACTGCCTACTGCTGTCAAATCTGTTTCTGCTTCTGGAGATATCCGAGGAGCAGGCTTATCAAAAATAGAGTAATAAATAGGCAAAATAAAACCGTTGCAGATTTTATACAGGTGATTTTTGTAATTGGCCTTCCATAACTACTCATGATAGATATGTATTGGTTTGGGATCTACGGGGGTCCATCTCCACCCGAGCAATGGAAATTCAGAATTAAAACAAATAGTGTCCATAATGAATGCGCTATAATAGAATGGGGGAATGGTCCTAGTAGTATGATATACATTTGCCTTGTACTCTGGAATTTTCCATTTGGAGGTTTGTCGTTACACCAAAACCCATAGGTGTTGGTAAATGTTACAAACCAGTAACTAGGATCCCCAGGGTGGAAATTACGGATTCCATAGAGGTGCGGAGATTCTTCCAACACCCCCCCTCAAACGCAACTTTGGGGAATCGAACCTGGGTCCAAGCTCTAATACCATTTGGAGTTTTGCCGTTACACCAAAACCCGCAGGTGTTGGTAAACGTTACAAACCAGTAACTAGGATCCCTAGGGTGGAAATTATGGATTCTATAGAGGTGCAGTGATTCTTCCAACATATCAGATAAAATATTGGCCCAATCCATCACATAGCCATTGATCGCAGCCTCCATTAGAGGGACCATTTCTATAGTAAATTTAGCGGAGTCATGTATTCCCCACATTCTACACATCATAGCTCTGGCATAACAGTAAGGAGAAGCCAATGAGTCTACAGAGTACTTACCTGATGATTCATGCTTGTGCTTCTCAGGGAAGTGTCTCCACTGCTTAATCGGGGCTGATTCTGACTCGTTTTCCTTCGCAAAAAATTCTAAGAATGCTTTGTTTTACTACTTCTCGGGCTCAGGTAAGTGATACATTTTCCTTAGATCATCAGGCTGAAACGAGCCGAATATCCTCCCGTCAGTTGTGCAAAAGGTTATGTTTGTAACTGGAATTTTCTCCACCACCCATCTCACGACATCAATATATGGGAGGACTTTAGCTCGTGCTGCTATTCTGTGAAGAAAGGAGCATGCCAACTCTTTGAGAGTTCCTTCAGATTTATTAGTTGAATCAGCCATGGCTTCTTCGGATAACTCCTTAGGCTCTTCTACTTCAATCAAATTATAGATACTCTCCCAGCTTGTGTTTCCCAGTCTGAGACACGTTGTGTCTAATATCAATCCCTTTTTACTTGGTCCTGGATCTTTTGCTGGAGGAGCTGTTGTTGCAGACTTCTTGGATTTCTTTCCCATTTTCTTGAGATTTCTGGTTTCGGTGGAATTCTGGACAAGCAATTGAAAAACCATGATACAGAGAAATGCTGCTATAGACCAATATGATAATGGAAAAGAGCTATGTCGATTGGTAGGTGATAATGGAATATAGTTAAAGTTTGTCGCAGATGAAATCTAACGAAAAGATCTATCCTTAACTATTTCATTGAATAGTCGTTTAACCTATCAATCGTGGTAAAGACTGTTTTAGATGCCCATCATGTCATTTATACGCTGAATGATTAATTCAAGCGTGCCTTAGATTTCTTTGATGGATGATCAATGATAAATCGCTAATCGGTGATCGGGAATGTCAAGGTGCAGGTTTTAACACTTGCTTTAAATATCTCCGATCGCCGAAAGGTGATATAATGTATGGAAACCATTTTAAATACATTTTCGAGATGTGTGCCTAATTAATACATCACAATCGAGAATGGGCTCAAGCTTTCTTGTTTAGTCACTGTGATTTTGCCGATTGCTGATTATGATATGATTTATCGCATCGAAGGTTTGAAACATTCCTTGTTTGTGTGTTGGTTTGTTGTCATCGCCGATTTGCCAATTGTGATATGCTTTATCGCATCGGAGGAATTAAGGGGCTTGATTATATTGCACTTGGCTTTTGGCTTCTCCGATTCCCGATTGTGATTGCCTTTTCGGATTAGAGAGAATGGATAAGGGTCTTTGTGGCTTTTGCGTATGTTTCCTTTGTCTTTGCGATATGCGATCTTCCGATCGCTTTATCGCAATAACAAAGAGTTTTATAATATTTTTAAAAGTCACACTTTATTTTCATTCAAAAGGCTTTTATAATAATTCATTTACCTTAAGCCTTTTCCTAAGGGTTTTCCCTTATGATGGGTTAATACCGATTTTATTTATTAACACTCAAATCTTACCTAAGTTGATTTAAAGGGACCCATTTCTTATTTAAAATTTTATATAAAGATTTTATAGGAAATGGGGGGTTGTTGTTTAGCACAACAATTGGCGATTTACTAGGAGAAACAGTTATCTCTGAGAAAGTAACATAATACTTTAACTTTCTTGATCTGAAAACCTTAATTGATAGAGAAAATCTAATATAATTAGATAATCATAAATCCTGAACATAATGATAACTATTTTTTCTATCTCTTTCTCTACTTAAAACTAAATACATTCTAAGCTTTAGATTCATCTCAATTGGTTGATAATGATAAAACAAATGACTTTTCCAACTTAGCTTTTATAATGACTCCTTTGTCATAGGTAGAGCCTCTGCTGCCAGCAAACATCTATAGTCTCGGCAGGGTTACCTTTTAACCATTAGATCGTTCATTGTTCCATCCATTTCAGAGTATAATTAAAAAGAATGAATTCAAAAGATATGTTTCCACATTTTTGTATTCATTTTCTTTTTTCCTTATTTTGTAAGATAAAAAGCCATTGTCCTGGTTTGGTGGCCAGCTGTTGACAATGCCATTCACTGGTTGTAATTTAACTGAACAAGCTGGTTCTTGATGAGACCCCTTGTCTCATAATAATAAGCCATTACCCTGTTTTAGTATGTAGTATTGGTAATGTCAATTGAACTATTCCCCCATGATCATGGTAAGTAGGCTTGTAATAAGACCCCTTATCTTTTATATCAAATATATTTTAGAATTACACTCTGAGTAATTATAAACTTTGATGAATGGGATGAACAATTTTCTCCTTAAGAGAATATGGATGACAGGGTAAGAGTTGAATATGCTAAGATTGAATCAGTTTCTGTTTTGTATTGATAACCATTCTTGGGCTTCTAAAACTTTAAAATGATTTACAGTATTTCTAAGCTTTTGAGAAGATTTCACAAAAATAAAATGGGGTTTTCAAAATCTAATTATACCTAATTTCCTAGAATCTTCCTTTTCCTTCATGGCTTCCATTTCTTAAAAGTAAATATTAAAACTAATTTCTTTTGAGTAACTTTTTCAATATAGCAAAGACCAATGGAAGGCTTTTACAACTTTATTTGCTAGGATTTTAAACAAACTAATTTATTCACACAAATCCTGCCGAAAATTGAATATTTACAAAGGGAGAAGGGATTACCTTCTCAATTGAAGAATTTTTTCAGAATAAGGCCGTTGACAGGAAGAGAATCTCTCTTTCCTGATAAATCTTGCAATATGAATGTAGAAGGGCCTATCTTCTCGCTGATTTGGAATGGTCCAAGCCACATTTTCTGAAACTTAGTGTGTTTTCCTTTATCTTCATGGGCTTTGTCCCACTTCAAAACTAGATCACCAACTTGTAAATGTTTTGAGCTGGTTGAAGTTGCATCAAAAGATGACTTAATAATCTGCTGATGTTTTGCATGTATAATTCGGGCTTTCTCCCTTTCTTCCTCTAGTTTCAGGATCTGATCATGTCTCACTTGGATAGAAGATGAGGGAGTCTCTTCAATAAACTGCACTAGGGCTAGTGATGGAAGTACTAGATTTGTTGGCATGACAGCTTCCTTTCCATACACTAGATTAAATGGAGAAGTGCCTATTGAGGCCTTCTGTGTTATTCGGTCAGCCCATAGTGCAAATGTCAAAGACTTGTGCCAGTTTTTATGATTCTGCTCGATAGTTCTCTTAATGATTTTGATGAGATTTTTATTGGTAGATTCTGCTAAACCATTACCCTGAGGGTAGTAGTTTGCAGAATATTTCAACTTAAATCCCCTTTTGATAGCAAAGTCAAATATAGAATTACCAGAGAAGTAAGATGCATTATCAAAAATAAGAGCGTTTGGGACACCAAACCTGGTAATGATGAACTGATCTATGAATTCGATAATTGCCTCAGAGTTTGTTGTCTTCAGAGGAATTGCTTCAACCCACTTAGTAAAGTAATCAGTGGCTGTGAGGATATACCTATGTTGTTTGGACGAATGTGGCATGATTTCTCCAATGATATCCAATCCCCATTGTTCAAAAGGTTGTTCAATGTTGACTGGTTGCAAAGGGAAAGCTGGCTTCCTTTGTCTTCCACTATTAGTTTGACAACTTTGGCATTTCCTTACATATTCATGAGTATCTCTGAACAAGGTGGGCCAATAATACCCAGCACGAATGATTTTGTGGGCTGTTGTATCAGCTCCAAAATGTCCTCCTGCTGGTCCATCGTGTAGCTCCTGCAAGACCTTTTGCGCTTCAGGTTTTTCTAAGCATCTTAACAGAATTGAATCATAATTCCGTCTAAACAATACATCATCTACAATTATGAAGTTTTTTGCTTTCAATCTTATAGCATGTTTTTTTTTATATGAAATATTAGAAGGAGCATATCCATTTTTCAAATAGAAAATCAGATCTGCATATTGGGATTCAGGATTAGAGGTACTTATCTAATTGATTTCTTCAGTATCTTTTGTACCTTCAGGTTCCTGAATGTTAGAAGCTCCTGCCAACAACCTGCAAAAACCTTGGCCTTTGACAATCTTTGTTGGTTTTATTTCCAAGTCATATTCTTGTAGTGTTGTGACCCAATTTGCTCGTTTTCTCCTAATTCCCTTTGAATTAATAACTGTCTTACTGCTGAAAAAGGGACTATAACTTTTGTGTGAGCTTTTAAGAGAAAGGGTCTGTAGTGTTTGATGGCTTTATATACAGCAAAGGCTTGTTTTTCAACTTCCAAGTAATTAAGTTCAGCTCCTTGAAGGTTTGAACTATAAAATGAGATTGGTGCTTCCAAGTTTTGATCGTTAATTTGTGTGAGTACTGCTGCGTAAGACGAATCAGATGCAAGAGTATATAAGATGAAATGATTTGAAAAATTAGGAGTGCTTAAAGCAGGGGCATTTATGATTGATTGTTTGATGGAATCAAATGCCTCTTTTTCTACAGGCCCCCATTTAAACACTGAATTTTTCTTAATCATGGTTTGTAATGGTAAAACAATCTGTGAAAAATCTGGTACAAATCTTTTTACAAAGTTAATTTGACCTAAAAATGATTGCATGGATTTTTTATTATGAGGAAATGGAATATCAGAAATCTCTTTGATTCTATCCGGATCAATATAAATTCCATCTTTTGAAACAATGAAGCCCAAGAGTTTACCTTGGTCAAGAGCGAAAAAGGATTTCTTAGGATTGAGTGAAATACCATACCTTTTGCAACGTTCAAAGATTTGTTTCAGATCATGCAAATGACTTGATCTTTTCTTAGAGAATACAGTAATATCGTCTAAATAGACAACCACTGATTTATTGATCAATCCTTTGAATGCTATGTCCATCGCTCTTTGGAACGTAGCTCCAGCATTGATTAACCCGAAAGGCATTTTTTGGTAGGCATAAGTTCCCCACTTAGTTCTGAAAGTAGTCTTAAGTCTGTCATCAAGGTGTACCAAAATTTGGTTATACCCTGAAAAACCATCTAAGAAGGACATTAGTTCAGAACCAGCTACTGAATGGAGAGTTTGTTCCATTGTTGGTAGAGGGAAGTTATCCTTTTGACTTGCTTTGTTAAGATTTCTAAAATCAATACAGATTCTGATGTCACCATTTTTCTTCCTAACTGGCACCATATTAGATACCCAATTTGAATGTCTAACAGGAAAGATTATCTTAGCCTTCAAGAGTTTATTTAATTCAGCTTTTATTTGACTCTCTAAGTTAGGATGAATCTTCCTTAATTTCTGTTGTACTGGTTTTTGTTCAGAAAGCATTGGAATCGTATGTTGTATGATAGATGTATCATATGTTTTCAAATCATCATATTTCCAAGCGAAGACATTTTTATACTTATGCAATAATCTAATGAATGCAATTCTTTCTTCTGAAGAAAGTCCTAATCCCAAATTGATGTTTTGTGGATTGTCCTTAGTACCAAGGTTTATTAATTCAAATCTCAAAGTTGAACTTTGGAGCTTTGAATTAGTAACCTGTTTAAATCTGTCTTTGATGTCATAAAGATCTTCAAGCTTGACCACTGGTCTAGGTATTGAGTTTTCTTCAAGATTTTGCTTCATTTGAAGGTCATGGTCACTTTCATCAATAATTTGATCATCATAGGATTTGTCAGAAGTTAAGAAATTTAAAATGTCTTCATCATGATTGAACACTCGCCAGTTAGTGACATTATCAGGAATTGATGGCCTAAAAATTAATTCTACTGAGAATCTATCGGGATTGTAATCTTCAGATGGAAGGAGTTTAGAAGCAACATTAGCTAGCAAATCTGCTACTGCATTCTGGGATCTAGGGATTGGAGAAATATTAAATGCCAAAAATTGAGATATTAGGTCTTGTACCAAGGACTGATAGTGTTTAAGGTGACTAGAAAGGCAATGAATAGTATTTCTGACCTGTCTTATAACAATCTCCAAATCACCGAACACTTTCAAATATTGAACTTTAAGACCAATTGCTTTATAAATTCCTTGAACCAAGGCTTCATATTCAGTCGTATTGTTTGTGCATTCAAATTCCAGCCTACATGATAACATGGTCTTTTCTCCCTCAGGACTAACTAAAATACATCCCGCTCCTACACCTTCACTAGATTTAGACCCATCAAAATATAATGACCAAAACAAAGATTCATCTACAATTTTATTTACAGTTTCCTCAGCAATTTTAACACACCTTGATGTATCTGTTTGAGAAAAATTTTCGATTTGAGATGTGAAATTATTAACTGAGAAGGGTGATGGTTGAGCAGTAAAATTTCCAAAGAATGATTTAGATGAGTAATTCCCCAAAATGTTATTGTTGAATGCTATTGGTTGATTTTCTTGTTCAAACTCAGTAACAGTATGAGTCATATGTTTCTCTCGATCGATCTTTATTTGATTTGGCTTCCCTTTATAAGGTAACCACATATGAGACCAATCAGTGGAAATATAACCATGAAGTTTCTCAGACCAGTCTCTACTCAAAATCAAACCATAGAATTTAGGTATATCAGCGATTAAAATATCAATTCTCTGAACCACTCGTGGATCAGCTGATAACCTGATAGTAACTGAGTTGATTTCTCCTAAAACCTGGACCTTAGTTCTATCCAACTGAACAATATGAATTGCAGACTTTTGGGGTTCTATGTTCAGTTTGGAACAAACCAAAGCTAGCATTATATTCGAAGAAGCCCCTGAGTCAATCAAACAGTTGTGTAGATTTCTATTATAGATCTCGTAGGTTAAGAGAAAAGGAGGAGTATGGGAATTTGATCTATCTCCAATTAAAACAGCATCAGTAGCTTCTACTCTACCAGGAGGTGGTTTACCTGATTCATTGGCAGCTTTGGACAATACAGCATTAGGAAGAGGAGAAGATGGTACCGCATCTAACTCCTTAAGCAGCAACTTTTGTTGGTGTTTGAGTTTACTGAGTTCAAACATGGTAATATTTTCTTTTGTTTTCTTCATGTCTTCAATAATGTTGTAGTCCATAGAGTCTGTAACCACTAATGTTTTAGCTATTGTAGGTGGATTTGAAACTGATGGCTGATTTTGAGAAGGTGGAGTTGGAGATTTCTTCGTGGGAGTTTTCTCTTTTGTAGGAGTACCCATGTTTCTTTTCTTTTGATTTATTTGAACAGGTTCAGAAGTACCTTTACTCCTGGTAGTAACTAGGAAAGCTTCCTGTTCATTTTCTGTATCAGAATTAGGTAAAATGAAATCCCACATTCCATGACATTCAGCAGTTACTTCTTCTTCAATTTCTTCAGATGATAAGATAGTCTCCTCTTCTTCATCTTCTTCCGGATCTGAGTCTGCATTGGATATATCATTTGGTGGCTTTGATTAAGGTTTCTTAAAGTTCCTAAATGGCCTTTTTGTTGAAGTTTCAGCTACCTGCTTTTTGATTTCTACCATTTCATTTGACATAGTTTTGAGAACTTTTTGAAGACCCTCCATATCATATGGATCTTTAGCCATTTTCTTCTTTGAATCATCTTTGAAAGAGACCTTTTTAGATTTTCTATCCTTAAGAGCAGCTTTCTTTTCTAAAGTGGTAATACGTTTTTCCACAGCAATTGCCTCTTTCATGTTTTCTGCTAGAGTAGGTTTTCCAGCTCTATCTACAAAGATAGCTATGTTTGAAGGTAAAGTTGTTATATACCATTCACTTCTAACTTGTTTGCTAGGTTTGGAGGCAGTTGGGATCTTATTCAAGAGTTTATTAAACCTAGAATTGAATTCTTTTATAGGTTCTTTGGACTCTGTCCTAAGATTTGAAAGATCATTGATTAATGTTGCTACAGATCTGTCATCACCATATTTAGTCAAGAATTGTTCTTGAAAAATATTCCAACTGGTAATGGATCCTGATGGTAAAGAAAAGTACCAAGACCCAGCTGATCCTTGTAGGGTATAAGGGAAAAGCCTAACGACGACATCTTCCTCTGTAACTCCCTTTAGATTGACTGATAACATAAAGTTGTTAATATGTTCGTCTGCTGGTATTCCTGCATCTGGATTGAATTTTGGCAACCATTTTTCAGGGTGTGCTGGCAATGGATGCAAAGGTGCAGGCATAGTGACTGCACCAGGACTGCTCCATGGATTTTGTGCCATTGTGGAGATGGTAAATGATAATGCTGATGAAGTTCCAGATGGTTGGGAAAGGGTAGATATTGAGATTCCAGAAAGTTGCGAAGCCGATGTTGAAGTTCCTATTCCCTGTTGAACAACAATTTGTAATGGAGGAGTGGATGGTTGACTTTGCAATGGAGAAGATGAAATGGAGGATGATGATGAGATTGTTTCACTATCAGACCCTTCAGTTGTTTTCCTTGCCCTTTTCCTTTTGGGAAAAGGTAACTCAATAGGTTCAATACCAAGCTTTTCACTCTGAAGTCTGGTGAGAGGGTGAGAAGGAATGAATTGCGAAGTCACACTGCCTTGAGATACCTCAAATTTCTGTGGTGATATTGAGAAGCCTTGAAGTTTATGGATGAGAGACTGTACTTCAGGAGATTCAGTACTTAATTTGTCTGAGATATGTTGGGGTTGAGCAGTGGTAGTTGTTTCTTCTTCTTCTCGTTTGAAGACTGGAGTTCCAGCATGCAAAGGAGAAGTCGAAGGTGAGGTGGAGGGAGATTTACTCTCAGAATGGGTTGTAGGTTTGGATTTTCTCACCATTCACAGCTCATGCCCTCCTTCTAGTGCCAAAAATGTTGATGCCTCGAAAATCGTTGCATCAACATCGGGGAAAACCACCCGGTCCAGACCTTAAAGGCAGCTCCTTTTTCGTTTGGTGTGGTGGCTCCGACTGGATATAATAGGACTAGTTTCCCATTGGTTTGTAAATAGGATGGATAAGTGATTGATCTTCTATTATCTAATGATAATGATGGATGATTTATTCTATAATGCAAAATTATAAACAACTAATCTATCCCGGGAAATTTCCACTTTAGTGCAACTTTTGATGATCTTTATCCACAAATAGGCATATAGATGACTCTACTTATAAATAAAGACATTCATTCATATGGTAATTACTTTGTTCAAGTAGTTGAACAAAGTAATAATTAAAACATTATTACACTTTTCTTCATATATCATTGACATAAATATGATTGAAAGAATAACATTCCTTAAACATTCAATAGTGATAAGTAAAAAAATTGCTATTAAAACACATACATATATCTAATGATAGCAATAATTGAATAAACAATGATTCATATAAAAGAATGGAACAAAGACATAGATAATAGTACCATATGTAATTTGAATCCCCTCCGATATCAATCGCATTCAGATCTCGTTTTTCAATTTAGAAATACTCTCACAAAAATAAATAGTGCATATCTTATCAAAGCATTCTTCATTAAAATTCAGAATATAGGCCCAACCTTCATAAAAAAATATATATATCTGAAGCACAATAGTGCAACTCCCGATCCAAGTTTTGATACAAAAATTGAGGACCCTTTTTAAATACATGAAAGGGTATATAAATACTTACTAACTAACTAAATATGAAATAAAAACGCTATGAGGTGGTATAACCAAATCATGAAAATCTCCTTGAAATAGACATGCTTGCAGTCGGCAGAACGATTCACTATTTCAGCTAATTATCCTTTGGCTTGAGCTGGCATATAGCGAGCATTGGTTGCAATTCTGGAGGGTGACTCATGTGCGAATGCAGTTGGGCTGAATACGTAGCATCATTAATTTCAGGAATCATGTAACTGATTGCATCGGTTAAACATTTTATTGTTGTTTTTTGACTATGGGGTTTAACCAGGAAGAACCAAAAGGTGTCCCAAGTTAAACTTTGGATGCCTGCGATTAATCTCTCCTTCTTTGCTAATTCCTGTTTGCACTTCTGTTCCAATGCTTTAGCTAATGGTAGTTTACCTGGAGTACATTCTGAAATCAAATTAGATAGATAAAGTGTATCATTGATTAATTCAATCAAATTACTAGTTGTTGATCTACATCTTGAAGTTGCCCGCTCTGCTTTCATCAATTGAGACTGCCATTCCAGGAAAAGAATTTCCTTGTGCGATTCCAGAATTTGAGGTAGATTTGCAGCTTGTCCCTCCTTGGTTTCTTGCCAAGCAAGAAAGTTTGTTAATGTTTCATCGGCCTGCTCCAAATTTTGTCTTGCTTCAACTGATTTATCAACCATTGATGAAGAAATTTCACAGAGGGGCTCAGCAAGAGAAATATTATGACATAGTAAATTTAATTGATTAATCAATGCTTTATTGATCTGGAGCGCTTCGGATTTGAACTCTGTTGTTTGAGGAAAGCCCTTGAACTTTTCTATTTGTTGTGAGAGTTGAGCGATTTGCTCATCTTTCGTTTTGCTCAATTGTTCGTTCATTGTCTTCAGCTTGGCCAATGCTAAAGATAATTCTTTTTGCTTGTGAACTGCACTTTGGTCTATCCTCTGCTTCTCCTTGAGCAATTGCTCATTTAGCTGGTTGTTTAACTGCTGTTGTGCTGCTAATTGCTGCTCTAACTGCTCTATCCTTTGTTGCCTTTCGGATACCTGTGCCTCAAGTGAAACGATTGTTTGATCTTTTTCTTTGAGTAGATTACTGACTTCCGATGCTTTATCCATAGTAGCTGTCGAGTATGCCCCGGCATATTGAGAGAGTTTTGTGAGGTCTTCGGAAGGGTTAACTTCCTCTCTCCATACCACATTAGCCATTTCCATTTGCGCAGGTAAAAGAGAAGGTTGATCAAGCTTTCTCTTTTTCCTTTGTCTTTTTACTACAACCCTGTGCTTAGGGCTGTAGAAGACATCTAAAGGTGGTATTTCTTCTACATGTAGGATGATTTCATCGGATGGATTCTCTGGAATTATCTCCATATCCTTTTGAGTGATTGGTGGGCCACTGGTTCCTTTAGTTGGAACCGTTTTAGTTGTTGTCTTGTGACCAGTTGTCACTTCGGGTGTACTAAACTCCTGTAAATTCTCAGTATTGCTTATAATGGAATCAAACTGCTGCCATTCTTTAAGAAGCTTGGGATCAATCTGAGTATCTATATCTGTGAATTGACTATCTTTTTCCTATTCCTGTTCCTGTTCCTTTTCCTTTTCAGAGACCTTTTCGATATCAGAAGTCTTACTAGTAACTATTTGTTCAGTCTGAGCAGATGACTGGACTATAGGAGCTGTGACTAAGAGGTCTAGAGGCAGAGTTTGCAACCTCTGTTCTCTAAGCCTATTAAACACTTCCAGTCTTTCATCTTGATATTTGATTTTAGCCAATGCTTTAACTTGGAATAGTGATTCAGATGAGGCAAATAGATCATCGAAGACATCATATTCATGATCGAATTTGGCAAGATTGGCTTGGTCAAGAACATTATAGGCCACCTTCCTGGGATCATACTGTCTCTTAGGAATTGTGGCAAGCTTTAGTGTTTGCAATTTCTCTGTCTCCTTCTCTGCATGCTTGTAATCATGAAGAGTGAAAATGCCGCACCGTAATGGAAATGTAGGCCATACCTGTTTCTTGGAATTTTTAAGGGTTTTGGATGTCCCATCTACTGTTATCTGATAAGCCAATTCCCGAGCTAACAGTTTATCGGGCACATACAGGGGAAGGACATGGGGTTTTGTATTGCTACCAAAAAGCCTTATATAAGTGAATTTTTCCTCCCCAAACCAACTGCCTACTGCTGTCAAATCTGTTTCTGCTTCTGGAGATATCCGGGGAGCAAGCTTATCAAAAATAGAGTAATAAATAGGCAAAATAAAACCATTGCAGATTTTATACAGGTGATTTTTGTAATTGGCCTTCCATAACTGCTCATGATAGATATGTATTGGTTTGGGGTCTTCGGGGGTCCATCTCCACCCGAGCAATGGAAATTCAGAATTAAAACAAATAGTGTCCATAATGAATGCGCTATAATAGAATGGGGGAATGGTCCTAGTAGTATGATATACATTTGCCCTGTACTCTAGAATTGTTGTGGCTAGTTTATCAGATAAAATATTGGCCCAATCCATCACATAGCCATTGATCGCAGCCTCCATTAGAGGGACCATTTCTATAGTAAATTTAACAGAGTCATGTATTCCCCACATTCTACACATCATAGCTCCGGCATAACAGTAAGGAGAAGCCAATGAGTCTACGGAGTACTTACCCGATGATTCATGCTTGTGCTTCTCAGGGAAGTGTCTCCACTGCTTAATCGGGGCTGATTCTGACTCGTTTTCCTTCGCAAAAGCTTCTAAGAATGCTTTGTTGTACCACTTCTCAGGCTCAGGTAAGTGATACATTTTCCTTAGATCATCAGGTTGAAACGAGCCGAATATCCTCCCATCAGTTGTGCAAAAGGTTCTATTTGTAACTGGAATTTTCTCCACCACCCATCTCATGACATCAGTATATGGGAGGACTTTAGCTCGTGCTGCTATTCTGTGAAGAAAGGAGCATGCCAACTCTTTAAGAGTTCCTTCAGATTTATTAGTTGAATCAGCCGTGGCTTCTTCGGATAACTCCTCAAGCTCTTCTACTTCAATCAAATTATAGATACTCTCCCAGCTTGTGTTTCCCAGTCCGAGACACATTGTGTCTAATATCAATCCCTTTTTACTTGGTCCTGGATCTTTTTCTAGAGGAGCTACTGTTGCAGACTTCTTGGATTTCTTTCCCATTTTCTTGAGATTTCTGGTTTCAGCGGAATTCTGCACAAGCGATTGAAAAACCGTGATACAGAGAAATGCTGCTATAGACCAATATGATAATGAAAAAGAGCTACGTTGATTGGCAGGTGATAATGGAATATAGTTAAAGTTTGTCGTAGATGAAATCTAACGAAAAGATCTATCCTTAACTGCTTCATTGAATAGCCGTTTAACCTGTCAATCGTGGTAAAGACTGTTTTAAATGCCCATCATGTCGTTTATATGCTGAATGATTAATTCAAGCGTGCCTTAGATTTCTTTGATGGATGATCAATGATAAATCGCTAATCGGTGATCGGGAATGTCAAGGTGCAGGCTTTAATACTTGCTTTAAATATCTCCGATCGCCGAAAGGTGATATAATGCATGCAAACCATTTTAAATACATTTTCGAGATGTGCGCCTAATTAATACATCACAATCGGGAATGGGCTCAGGCTTTCTTGTTTAGTCACTGTGATTTCGCCGATTGCCGATTGCGATATGCTTTATCACATCAGAGGTTTCAAACATTCCTTGTTTATGTGTTGGCTTGTTGTCATCGCCGATTTTCCGATTGCGATATGCTTTATCGCATCAGAGGAATTAAGGGGCTTGATTATATTGCGCTTGGCTTTTGGCTTCTCCGATTCCCGATTGTGATTGCCTTTTCGGATCGGAGAGAATGGATAAGGGTCTTTGTGGCTTTTGCATATGTTTCCTTTGTCTTTGCGATATGTGATCTTCCAATCGCTTTATCGCAATAACAAAGAGTTTTATAATATTTTTAAAAGTCACGCTTTATTTTCATTTAAAAGGCTTTTATAATAATTCATTTACCTTAAGCCTTTTCCTAAGGGTTTTCCCTTATGATGGGTTAATACCGATTTTATTTATTAACACTCAAATCTTACCTAAGTTGATTTAAAGGGAACCATTTCTTATTTAAAATTTTATATAAAGATTTTATAGGAAATGGAGGGTTGTTGTTTAGCACAACATGACTCAAGAAAGGTGAAATGTTTGGGGTTAATCAAAGATCTAGCCATCACCTTATCCCAGCTGCCCATGAAGAGCATGATGATGGATATTGTAGTAGCAGATGTCCCCCCTAAGTTTGGCATGCTACTTTCCAGAGGGTGGATGAAGAGGTTGGGTGGGACATTGCAAAATGACCTGTCATATGCCACTGTTCTAGTTTTTGGAGGTGAAAGTAGGAGATTATACAGGGAAGCTCAGTTAGCCTATATCATTAGTGATGAGAAGCATCCCATCTATGCTGTTGATACTGACTTTGGAGCCTGTATTCTCCAAATAGAAGAATCCCAGCTGGCCTCAGTGCAGCTCAAGAAACCACTATGCCAAGTCATGGAGAAGGAAGGGCCACAGATTTGGGATATGTTCTTTGATGGAGCTTGCTCTAGGGAAGCTGCAGGAGCAGGTGTAGTGCTGGTATCCCCAACACAGGAGTGCAGACATCTATCTTTCAAGCTGACTTTCCAGGTCACCAACAATATAGCAGAGTATGAGGCTTTGATATTAGGCTTAAATGCTGCTAAAGAAAGGGGAATCAGAGACATAAAGGTGTTTGGAGATGCCGATCTCATCATTCAACAAGTAAACAAAACGTTCCAAGCAAAGCACCCAAGGTTGAAAGCATACAGAGATGAGGTATGGAGGCTCAAAGATTCTTTTAGTAGCTTTTGTATTTCATACATCCCTAGGGCTAAGAATCAGCTTGCTGACTCTCTTGCCATGTCTGCTAGCATGTTCATCCCTCCCATGCCCCCTAAATTGGCTTATGAAGTTCAGGTAAAGTATAGACCATCTTTGCCTGATAATGTCAAATACTGGAAAGTTTTTGAGGATGATGATGAAGTCAATAGGTTTCTGCAAGTCATTGATGAATTCTCTGAAATGCAAATTGATCAAGAGAATGAAGCCATGGAGGAATGTCATCAGTCTCAGCTAAGAAACAAAGTTGGCCAAGACAGCATTGTACAATTGCCTAGTAACCATATACCTAAAGGGTTGGTGCCTCTAGAGAAGTTGTTTGACCATAATGATGTACCCTATAGTACTGCCCAAAAGGAAAATAAGTCTGCAGTCCATAGGCATAACATAGGGAGCTCAGATCATCCAAAGTATATAAATCTGTCCACCCACTTGTCTGCTGCCCAAAGTTTTGAATATTGCACCCTGATGAAGCAATTTGCTGATGTCTTTGCCTGGGAATACAGTGACCTTAAAACTTATGACAAGAGCATCATCCAGCATAAGATTCCACTGGAGAAAGACACCATCCTTTTTAAGCAGAAGCTAAGACCCATAAACCCTCTGCTACTCCATTTGATTGAAAATGAAATTAAGAAATTGTTGGCTGCCAAGATCATAGTCCCACTGAGGTATTCGAAGTGGGTCGCCAACTTGGTAGTAGTGAGGAAGAAAAGTGGGGAAATCCAGCTGTGTGTCGACTTCAGAAACCTGAATAAATGCTCTAAGAAATACAACTATCCCCTACCCAAAATGGAACATCTGTTGCAAAAGGTTTGAAGGGCTAGAGTCATGTCTTTCTTGGATGGATTTTCAGGGTACAACCAAGTGGCTGTATATCCAGAGGACCAAGAAAAGACTGCCTTCACCACTCCTTGGGGCACTTTTATGTACTCCAAGATGCCTTTTGGACTGATGAATGCTGGGGCTACCTTTCAGAGGGCCATGGACATAGCCTTTGTGGGAGAGAAGGACAAGTTTGTCCTTATCTACCTGGATGACATAACAGTTTTCTCCAATAGTCACGAGGATCATTTGCAACATCTGAAGAAGGTGTTTTTGAAGTGCAGAAAGTTTGGGATTTCAGTAAATCCCAAGAAGTCATAGTTTGCTCTAGAAGAAGGCAAACTTTTAGGGCATATCGTTTCTGTTGCGGGTGTTAAGATTGATCCAGAAAGGGTTAAAGCAATCCAGACATTGTCTGTCCCAAGGTCAAAGAAGGACATTCAATCCTTTTTGGGTAGGATCAATTTTGTAAGGAGGTTTATTCCCAATTTTGCAGAACTAGTGAAGCACATCACCTCCATGTTAAAGAAGGGGTCAGAGATAAAATGGACAGAGGCTGCAAGAAAATCCTTTGAAGCCATCAAAAGAGCTATTATGGAAGCTCCCACTCTGATCAGCCCAGACTATAACAAGGAGTTCCATATCTTCTCTTTCGCTTCCTGTGACACCCTTATAGCAGTCTTGTTGCAGAAGGATGATGAAGGTACAGAGCACCCAATGGCCTTTTTCAGCAAAACTTTAAGGGATGTTGAATTAAGATATAACATAATTGAAAAGTAGGCTTATGCTCTTATTAAGTCTTTAAAGGCATTCTGAATCTACATTCTGCACTCCAGGGTGATTACCTATGTACCCTCTACCTTAGTAAAGGATGTCCTAACACAGCCAGATGTTGATGGAAGAAGGGCTAAATGGATTGCAAAGCTCATTGAGTTCAACATAGAGGTAAAGCCCACCAAGCTTATCAAAGGCCAGGGCTTGGCTAAGCTGATGGCCGAAGAAAATTGCAGAATGCTGGACATAAATTGCATGGGTACATATTCAAATGTTGAGCAGACAGAGGAAGAAACAGAAGAACGAAGGCAGAACCAATCATTAGTCGAGAATTTGGCTTCTTGTGATTGGTATTCCTGTATAATTCATTTCCTGTTGAAGCTAGAAGTCCCTCTAGGGCTTAACTCAAGTCAAGCCAGGACCATTAAGCTCAAAGCAGCCAAGTTTTGCATCAATAAGAACCTGCTTTATTGGAGGGACCCATCCGGAATCCTCTTAAGATGTCTAGACAAAGAGCAATCTGTGGAAGTCATGCACCAGTTCCATTCTAGCATCTGTGGAGGACATCATTATTGGAAAACCACAGCCCACAAGATCTTGAGAGCTGGGTATTATTGGCCTACTCTATTCTCTGATGTATTTTCATTTGTGAAGTCTTGTGACAAATGCCAGAGGTTTGCAGGAAGACAGTAGCTGAAATCTTTGCCCCTAAAACCAATACATACTAATGGCCCTTTCCAGCAGTGGGGTTTGGATTTCATAGGGGAAATTAATCCACATTCCAGTGGCCAGCATAGATGGATTTTAATAGCCATTGATTATTTTACCAAATGGATTGAGGCCACCCCCACTAAGAAAGCTGATCACCAGGTTGTCATGAAATTCTTGACAGAAAACATTTTCACCAGGTTTGGCCACCCAAACAAATTGGTTACAGACAATGCAGCATCTTTCAGGGCAAAAGAGTTGGTGGACATGTGTGACTCAATGGGTGTTAAATTAGTGCATTCCACCTCATATTATCCTCAGGGAATGGGCTAGCAGAACCATCCAATAAAAGCCTGGTAAGGATAATCCAAAAGTTGTTGGAAGACAACAAGCGGAGCTGGGATTCCAAACTAAAGTTTGCATTGTGGACTGACAGGGTTACCACCAAGAATTCCACAGGGAACTCTCCATTCAAGCTGGTATATGGCACTGAGGCTATTTTCCCAATCCAATTGATCCTCCCTGTTGCCAAATTCTTGCAAGAAGAGCAGAACAAGGAAAGTGACATGGCAAGGAGGATGAGTGACTTGGCTGAAGTTCATCAGATTAGAGATCAACTGATTGAGAGGTCTGCAATACATCAAAAGAGAATCAAGGAAGCTTTCAACAGAAAGGAAAAGATGGACAATTTTCAGGTTGGTGACTGGGTTCTCAAATGGGATGCACTGAAGGAAAAGAAAGGCAATCATGGTAAATTTGATGCTCTATGGACAGGACCATTTGTCATCTCTCAGGTCCAGGGAAACAATACTTTCATGCTGCAAAGTTTGGAGGGAAAAACTGTTTTTGATGGCCCAGTCAATGGGCGGTTTTTGAAAGTTTATTTTGTTTAAGTCTTTTCAGGCCTCAGTATTGTAAATATGTGATTTTTCAAAGTTTTGGTGTAGGCTTAGATAGACTCCATGCCCAATGGAACACTAGGTAGTATTTCTGATTTTGGTTGCTTACAGGAAAGGCAGTGGTCTACAGTTCTTGAAACCTCACAGGGAGGATTTCATCCCCAGAAGGAGCCAGTGTTAGCCCTGAGGTGCAGCGCTGACGTTTTAAAGGTCAAATGAGGATTCAAGCTGCTTTGTTGTTCTTAAAAGGGTCCCACATGGGCCATTATTCCTCTTCTTCCCTTACCCCGCTCACACTTTACCCTTTCTCTTTCCTAACTTAACCTTCACACCCCGACAAATTCCTCTTTGGCCTTAGCCCCAAGCGCAATAGCCAAAATCCTCATAAAACCTCACCCATATGCCTTACGCGCCTATAGCACATTTCCCGAAGACATCTTGTACCTTCACCGCATCTTCACCGTTGATTTTTCCCCGCCAATCCAATGGTCCATGTCCCATCCAATACACCAACTTGTCCGACACTCCTCCGCCGTTAGATCACCCCCACCAGATCTAACGGTCAGCGCCCATATCGCGCAGATAACAAGCGCGAGAAGTACCCGCCCGATGTGGGCGGTTTTTCTTTTTCCCTGCCGCTACGTGTCATCCCGTGAATGGCATCGGGCGAGTTCTGACACTTACCGCTTACCGCCCGATGCTCGCACAATATAAACCATTACCACTCAAATCAAACCACCCCGCACATTATCACCCGCACATCTTCGCTACCCGATAACCATCCGATCTGCTCGCTTGAAGATCTAACGGCCCGGACATGTTCTGCTCCCACCATGACCGCTAGCCTCCAAAAACGATCTCCGCCACACATCTCCCTTGATCCGACGACCATCATTTGCGATCATTCACGACCGTCCATCTGCCCATGCACTCCATACCCCACGTCCTGTCTGTTACTCGAAGAGGAAGATGGCCGACTCTATCAGTCTAGCGACAGTCCGAACATGAAACTGAATTAAAAGAAGAGCATGGCCGGAGGAGAAAAGGACACAGCACGACTCAACAACCGAATTAAACAGTCATGGAACTCCACTGCCATGATCAATCCGACTACCCGAAGGACAGCACGGTACCAGAACCGATCAGGTTTTTGTAGTGAAGAAAGCAACTACGTTCAAAGACGCTATCAGACAGTTAATGGTAGTTGGTGGTCAATTAAGACCCCTCCATCCCTAAACGGCTAAGAGCCATTGTAATGATAGATTATAAATAGCCAGAAGAAAGATGTAATCAGGGTTGGCAATTGTGTTTTGGTTCAACTTCTGGAGACTGTAGATATTCTGTAACTTGCAGCGTCTCATCTTCATTTTCAGCAATGCAAGCTTCTTTTGTTGTTAATTGCTTAATGCCCATTTCTCCTTTGTTCTAAGCTTGTGCCTGAAGTGTTGTATTCATGATTTATTCTATGTCTAATGCTAGATAACTGTCATCTTATCTCTGGATTGGGCAATTGAATATATCAACGAGTAGGTCACTCAGGTTTCTTCTGTATCTAATGCAAGATAACTGTCATCTTATCTCTGCATTGATAGATTAGATTTGCAAGTTTCTTTACTAGTTGCAGCTGGCCATTATACATTATGTATGCATCTGCTGGTGTGGTTAGTATTCCTCATCTATTCACCTAATGCCCAAACTGTTGAGCATTGGTGGTCTAAATTCTTGTAGTCTAAGGGTGTTCATGCATGTCTGGAGTAAAAACAGAATAGAAGTGGTTATCTGGCTTGAACCAAACCATCACCCATCCCAGTAAGTTCCTAGAACCATATTGAAAATTATATGTTACCAGGCATCTCCGAGCTACAACCTAGGAGAGTTTCCTGGAGTCCTAACAGGCACAAAGAATGCAAGTGGTGGAAGCACCAGATGGGGTGTTGGTTCAGTGCGTGGTGATAGGCATGGGGGTCGCAGAACTCGTAGGGGGCGAAGGTCCTCAGTCGGCTCCATGGCGGGCATAAGCAGCAGAGTGATAATTTAGAGTGGTCGTGGTGCTGTTGGAGGTCGCATTGGATTAGGTCACAGTCGTGCCATGGCCTCTCGGGGATGAAGAAACATTCAAGGTCATGCAGGGACAGCGGTTCGTGCTCCTTCCAAGCGTCCCAGGATTTCCACGACACTTCAGGAGTTGGTACAATATGTCATTGCTCGATTGGAATCTCTCGATAGAGCCCGAAGGGAGGAGCATGAGGTTGTTATGGCCAAACTGGAACAACTCCACTACTTCCAATGCCATGTTCGTGACAGAATTATAGTTGTTTGGCGTGGGAAAAATCTACTGACGGAGAAAGTCGAAAAGTTGGAAGCTTGCCTTGCTCACTTTAAGCATCATGTCAATTGTCTGTATCACCATCCTCCTTCTCTAGGAACGGGGCCAAATAATCCTGCTTCAATTACTTATGACGATTGATTATGATCACTGGTGTCTTTCTAGTTCTTTCTGTTTTCTAGTATGTCAGGCCTCTAAAGCTATAGACCTCTCAGCTGAACATTTTGATTTTTATATGTTGCATGGTTATAGCATTGGTCAACAAACTTGGTCGGAGTGAGACCACATACATTTTGTCATCTCTATATATACTTTTTTATTAATAGAAACTTCTCGATTTACAAAAAAAAAAAAAAAATTAAACTACTAATCTCTTATATATTTAAATTATCTCTTATATATTTAATAATATTTTAATCATTCATTTTCATTTTCTTTTTGTCACTATTAAATAAACAATTTTATAATCTTTTAATCGTTCATTTTCATTTTCATTTTCTCACTATTAAATGAACAATTTAATAATATATATGAAAATTTTATTTTCTTATATTTAAAAAATTTGAAAATGAATTGATTCATTTATTACATTAACCATTAAAAAAATTATAACATATTTATTATTTTTATCTAATTTTTAATTTAATTTTAAAGTTTATAATTTTCTTTTATTTATTTATTTTATATTCAAATCTTTTATAGAAAAAAGAAAAGAAAGAGAAGATTTCACAACCGTTGTTCTTTAACATATGGCAAAATCCATTTCAAATGTGATCCCGTTTATAGAGCTTTATAATGTTCTTCGCATTTCAATCTGCACTTTTGAAGCCTCTCCTTGCACGAAGAACCTATATTCAAATCATTTTATATAAAAAATAATAAAGAGAATATTTCACAACCGTTGGTCTTGGCAAAATCCATTTCAAATGTAGACCCATTTATAGAGCTTTATAATGTTTCTTCACTGGTCAAACTACAGATTTGAAGTCTCTCTTTGCATAAAGTACCCACGCAAGAGGTAACAAATTCAAATTACCTAGAGTTACAAGCGTTATGGTTTGGAGCTAACAACTAGTTATGGGTGTTGATAATGGGTTATGAGTGACTTTCAAAGTTCATTATGTAATATTTTCAAAGTTCATTTTGTAATATTTGCAGGTTCATTTTGTGACCTCAATTTTCTTAAGCTAACTCAGGTCAGTGTTTTTAGTTTACTCTACTATTAAAATATATGTAGTTCCATTGTTACAGTGATTATTGATTGTTTTTAATTTACTCTATTGTTAAAATATATTTAGTTCCATTGGTACACTATGAGCACCAGGTATATTTATTGTGTTGGTAGTGATAGCATACTTTATATATCTTAAAATGATGGTAAAAGAAATAATAATGTTGTCAAAAGTAATTAAAGATATATATATTTTTCAAGAGAATTATTATTAGCAATAATACACAAAACATAAACAAAATGCAGGCATTATTTATTTTGGGAGAACTCCAATTTTGGGGAAAACCCAATAAACAGAATTTCATTAAATGCCTTGGCCAAAACCTGGCCTGAGCTTTCATCGTTCACATCCCCTAACCTGTTACAATCGAGTCTTCACCTAGCCTTTTAAAGGCTTCATTACATAAATTACACAGGCACAAAAGCATGCGCCCAAAACCACCATTGTTTGACTTGATCAACTTTGATTTTTTCTCGGAGTCAAGTTTACCTAACAATCCCCCTTCATTACATGAATCACATAGGCACAAAACCATGGGTACACAAAACAGTAGGCCCAAAACCACCATTGTTTGACTCAGTCAACTTTGACTTTTTCTCAGAGTCAAGTATACCTAACAAACTCTCCTTAAACCTTGACTTGGGGTTCCCCTCAACCAAATATGGCCAAACCAACCAAGTGAATCAACATTACAGGCTCTAACGCTTTCAAATTTTATATCCTCATACCCTCCTTATCATCCAAGTCTAACACTAGACTTCCACGAGGAAATATGCATGCCTTACCAAGTCTTAATACCCATTTACATACAATTTAAAGTTTTTACTCAATTTTAACCAAAATAAAAAATTATTGCTCCAATATCTATGCTATCATCCTCTTACCTTCACATACTTCCCCTCATACTTTCCTCCCAAAAACTAATTTCCATAGATTCATCTCACCAATAAAACTATCATTTCATTGAAATAATTTGTCAAACACTTTAGGTGCATCCTTCTTTTTCACAAAAACACTTTAGGTGCATCCTTCTTTTTCACAAACTCCAAACCATGTTCCTTTTTCATCATAACCAACGTCAACATATTGATTTAGTGTTCATGGCCCTCCACGGGCGCCCTGTAGAGCAAGCCCCCTCATTCCTAAATGCCTTGAGGTTCTCCACATTCTGACCTCAATCTTGGGGTTATCCAATGTCCTTTTTTGTATGGCCTTGCTAGCCTTAAAGACATCCCACCTATGATTTCTTCGTAGTTCTTTATTCCTACGCTTTCATGCTCATTATTCCCAACGTGGGTGGAATTATCTTCCACGCCTCCCACTTAGCTCTCAAGAAGACTAATTTAGGTTCGATCCTCACTCCCTCCTAGTTGACAGCCTTTCGATGCAAAAACAACAAGAGTCCTTTTTAACCAAAACCTGGACCTCTTTGTAGTTCTTTCGATCTCTGGACCTCTAAATTGTCATCCAGGAAATCTCGCTCCTTTTCCATTAATGACATCATTTACAAAGTGCAGTTTTTGGAGTCGGCCGCACTGTCAAATCAATCATGAAGCAATTCCTGCCAGACGGGTTCGACATGTTAATGAAGTTTGTGGTCACCCCTAATGGTCGTGATGGCCCCTCGGCTCTCTTCGTAGGCAGTGAAGGTTCTCTCCTTATTGCCCATGGCGACAGGATCTTTGCCTACGACTGGGCTCTACAAGCAAAGAATGGTTCTGCTTGCTTTAAATGTAGGGACACCAAGTGTCCTTCCGTGACGGCCTAAACGTCGTCCCCATTGTGTGAGCTCGTGATAATTGCCTTCAATTTGTAGGCCCTCTCGATGCCCCGATATGTAATTTGTTCCATGCTTCCTTCAGCCTGGGAATCTCCTCATCGATCAGTGCTTGCCCTCGCTGGTTGCCTTGTTTGTCCAAGCGTGGCACACTATCGTACGCTTCGCTATCAATACTCAATGTCCTTTACGCAAAGCCAGCACACCATTAACAGTTGCACCTTCTAGAGCACTCCCATGCACACTATACTCTCTTCAAAGCTTTGATATTCACTAGGCCAAATAAACCCTTGGCCACACAGCCACAATACACCAAACATAAATACAATGCACACATTATTTACCTTTATTTACCTTGGGAAAAAACCAACTCACAGAATTTCATTACATTGTTTGGCCAAAACCTTGTCAAGTCAACTAATGTCACAACTCCTAGCTCATTGCCTCAAGGCGCTCTCCATCCCAGTGTGGAAGAGATCTTCTAGCTCATTGCCTCAAGGAGCTCTCCATCTTAGTTTGGAAGAGATGTTGTGCTATCATGTTATGTAGATATTTTGACTTCGTCAAATTAATAACAACAAATATATATATATATATATATATATATATATATATATATATATATATATATATATATATATATATATATATATATATATATATATATATAAGATTGATGTAAAATGGTTAATTTATTATTCGTGGTTTTTTGGCTCCATGTTTTGACAATCCATGATTTTGCCCATGAGATATATATTCTACCTGCTTAGATCTATCTTAACTCGCGATCTACCAAAGGCCTAGAGGGATCAAAACTCTTTTCAGTTTAAAAGAAGTTTGTACTTCAATAGATTTAATCCCTCTTGGCTCTTGGTAGATCCGGAGTTAAGATGGATCTAGGTTGGTTACAATAAAGTCTTAGCCTAGCCTTTTAAAGGATTCCATGGGCACAAAACCATTTTTCCAGAACAACCACTATTTGACTCAGTCAACTTTAATTCTCCCCAAGTCATGTTTACGATCTAGGTTGGTTACAATAGAGTCTTCGCCTAGCCTTTTAAAGGATCCCATGGGCACAAAACCATTTTCCCAAAACAACCATTATTTGACTTAGTCAACTTTAACTCTTTCCCCAAGCCATGTTTACGATCTAGGTTGGTTACAATAGAGTCTTTGCCAACCTTTTAAAAGATTCCATGGACACAAAACCATTTTCCCAAAACAACCACTATTTGACTTACTCAACTTTAACTCTTTTAGTAAGTCATGTTTACCTAACGCATAACGCATGCAGTAAGTAAAAACAATTTTAACATAGTCATCCATTATCAAAATGGCTACATCTTTCAATTCCTTCATTCAGAAATAGTCTAGTCCCCAATACCTAATGAGCAAATTAATTAAGTTGTTAGGTCTAATACCCATGGTTATAGAAACCCATACTCATGCAACCGAAGAAATTTCTCATAAATATCTATAAAACTGAAGAAATATAGTAAAATAATAATAATAATAATAAATAAATAAATAAATCTATTTGATAGTCTAGTTGCCAATACCTGATGAACAAATTAATTAAGTTGTTAGGTAAGTACCTAGGGTTGAAAAGACCCATACTCATGCAACCGAGGAAATTTCCTACAGATATTACAAAGTTTGGGAGAAATAGTCTTAGAAATTTTATTTTCCAAATGGCAAATATATAGAACTTACCAGCATGAGTGATTCAAAAGTAGTTAGTGTTATAGACATTTTTGTGCCTTGTAACATGGAGCATGAAATGTCGATAATTACAGGGATCCTCAGTCCCTAAACATGTTGTTCTTACCCCTAGAAGAACAAGGTCAGCAAACCACAGCACTTCCCATCAGTTCTCCACCTGAAAACACTCAAAAACAGGCTATTTTTGGATCATGTCAGCTGCTCCACTGAGCATCTGCGCTGGAATGCAACTGCTCCTCCTTGTACCTGCGCTGAAAGTCAAATCCAATGAAGGCTACCTGCGCTGGGCGAGATTGGCCAAGTGGCACAGTCATTCTGCAAGGTGTCAATTGCCCAGGAAGCTTCCAAACTGACACTTGGTTCAAGGGATTCGCCCTGTGATGAGTAAGAGGTACTTGATCTCCATGTGTAAGCAAGGATCTCCAAGTGGACTCAAGAACTGAAGTTTAACTGAAGAGGGAGAGGACACAAGGCAGCTTTATGTCAGTCTCAAGCTGACTCATCCTTTCTTCTTCTATCCTATATATAGAGCTCTTCTATGAGGTCTAAGGAGGCTGGAATTTTGTGCAAAGCAAGGAAGTGTTGTTGGTTTACAGTTAGAGCTATTGGGTGATTGCTTTTATAGAGGTGAAGAGGAGATTTCTTGCTGCTGGGGAGGTGCTGCTGGATTGGAGCCATTGATGGTTGTAACCTTCTCAGAACCCTGTTACTTTTATCAATAAAGCTTTGAATGTTCTCCTATATACTTGTATTGCATTGATGTATTGTATTTACTTGTATATTTGATTCACTCTAATCCATGCATCAGTTATGAGTACATGTATCTTGTAGTTTTCTTCTCTCTGTTGTGCAGGATCTATGTGTAGCTGGACCGGCAAAGGGAGCAAGGAGCTGGGAACAAGAGACAAAGAGAGAGGATAAGGATCGACAAAAGCGAAAGACACCGGTTGGTTAATCTTTTCTTCCTTCTCTCTGTACTTTCATAAAGGAAAACATTAAAGCTTTACTTTCAGTTGTTGCTAAAGACTGTCACCTTTAGAGTAGGGATAGGGTCATCCGAGTCCGATACTTTTCCCCACAACAAACTGGCGACTCCACTGGGGAGCCTAGTATCTTGTTGGTGTTTGTAGTATCTTTGCTATTCATTTCCTGAAGAAAAGAGTACCAAATCGAAAAGCTTTTGACTATATCAAAAGCGAAGTAGAGGGGCTGCTACTCTTGCTCATTTTCTGAGCAGATTCATGATTTGAAGAGCTGATCTACAAAAGACTCTTGTACTCTTTGTGATAGCTTTTCATCCTCTTGATCATCTCTTAGCCTGTACTTGACCTATAGTTTTTTATTTCAGCAAAAACAGTGCATTTTTGAGCTTTTTATGACCCGGAAATCCTTGTAAACGCAACTCTCGTGTCCCAGAGCAGGCTGTCCACAGGCAGTCTGCATTACAGCGCAGGTACTCCCTTCGGGAACTGCGCTGAAAATCAATTTGACAGACCAGAGCCTGCGCTGGACCTGTTAGCCAGTGTCTTCCGGAGGTTTCCCACTGTGTCTGAGCCCTGTTTTCACTGTTATTTTGCTGCTGATTGCTTGTCATTGTACTTGCTGTAAACCAACTTTCCTTGACATTATTCCGCCTCAATTGTGTAATGAAACTGCGAGTGTTCTTTCAGTATTTCTTGCTTCAGTTACAGTTTCCCATTGTGAAAAGCGAACCAGTATAGCTGTGGCCTCTTAGATCCTGAACTGTAAAAGTGTCTTTGTGATCTTAAGAGCTAGTTTTATTACTGTTCATGGCTGTTTGAGTTTGTTTGCTTTTCACTTTATGGTTTGAATTCATACATTTTTAGTGTTGAAACAAGTACCTGTAAGGCGTCTTTTCCTTTTAGACAAAACTTGTTTGTTTACGCTTCAAATTGAATTCGAAAATTATACAACAGTTTCCTTTTGTCTACATCAACATTAAGGGAAAAGAAAAGAAATACATGCATCTTGCATTTGCATTTTGATAAGTTTGCGTGATTGATCTAGGAGAAAGTGCATTAGTTTGTGCTTTGTGCTCTGTGTGGAAAGATAGTGTCTTTTCTCTCCCCTCAGTAGTTAGGATTTTCAAAGCTAAAAAGATTGTAAAGCTTGCTTATCATTTTAGCTGCATTTAGGAATTTGTACCAATACATCTCGTGGTGATCCTGAAAGACAAACTGCTAAACAAGATCAACTTAAAATATATTGAATGAATCTAAAAACGCATTGTAACATAACGCTCACAATAGAGGTCTAGGTAGAGACGTGTTCCGGCGTCGTTAAACGTAGTGACTGTCGATCTCTACGAAGGTGGGTGATTCCTCCTGAGGGACGATAGCACTAATACGGACTTGTGCTCCCGCGTACCGTCGCGTATATTGGGAGACCCCTATAGGCATTTATCCTTTATCCTTAGGAAGCCGTGTCGGCCGCCCTACTAATCGCAATGCAGTGAACACAGCATTCACGAAGATCGACCACCCGTACCGTAAAACGTATTCTGTGGTTTCGCGAGAGGTTTGGCACACCCTCTGCCTAGATCTCCAGAGCAGTTTCTTTTGGCCCTTTTCAAACTCTATAACTAAAAAGGTCCAACCGAGCATTTGTCACTTCGGGCTCGTTAATACATCGAAGGCGACTAGAGTCATCTTTAGCTTTTTCTCGACTCTTAAAACATGAAAAAGCAAAGTTGTGTCTAAAAGCGTCTAATAAAATTCATTCAATACGGAAACATAATTCCCCTTTTTGTATTTTAGTTGATCAAGTAATCCGCAACCGTGGAGGAAAGTCAATTAAAACTCCGTCGTTCGAGGAGACTCGCGAGTCAACCGTCTTTGTCTCCGGAATATAGAGTAGTACGGACAAAGCGAACTCGCTTGACCGGGTCGAAATCTCCCATTAAAGTTAGAACAACAATTCCGACAACATCTGAGATTCTGGTCACTCCTAATATTTCTGGAATCCCTGCCTCTATTGAAGAAGTTCAATAGCAACAGAGGGACAGTTGTACTAATCCTAGTCTGAAGACAAGTACTTGCATAATTGAACCAGTTCCATCTGAAACCGGTCCACAGAGTCTTGTTGTTCAAACAACTGTCGCTGTCAAAGCAACCCCTTCTTCGGCACCAGAAATCTTTTACGGACCTGACGGTCTTCCTCTTCCTCCTGGTCTGATCGCAATAGAGGAAATCGTAGAGGACCAGCAAGCAAATACTCCAACTCATTTTGGAGTAGGCACCACTCTTTTTCCTTCTGCATCAGAAGTTTGTCCATCGCCACAGGAAGTTCCTGTAGAATCGTTAGGCAGTTTATTGGATAGACTTAAAATGTCTGAGCAACCGTCGACATCTAGGACTGTGCCAAATGACACAGCGACAGCAGAAGCTCCTGCTGTCAATCCAATGATGTTTGCCGGCATACCAGCTGTCCCGACTAGCCCTCATCAGCTAGAAGGAGTCCACCCAGGGACTATCACGACAACTTGGTCTGTTCCAGTTTGTTCTTCCGATATAATACCCGGTAATTCTTATGTTGAAACTAGACAAATTGATCCCTTTGGAAATCAGTTTGGGCCATCCAGTCCTCAAAGGCAATCTATACCCTTGAGCTCCGGATTGTTACCGTATGGGGGGCAATATGCCCTTTCACTTCCCCTTCCGGGGGGATACCCATACGGCAGTTTTCAACAACATTCAGGTTTGACTGAAGTAACGACGAGTGGTTGGGTACCTATGTTACCCCAACAACCAAGAGTTGTATATTCCATGCAACAGTGTGTACCTATGTCTAGTATCCCGACGACGCCAGCAATTGTAACCGTGTCGCAAGTTCAATCGATGCCTGTTGTATGTCAACCCCAAGTTGTAATGCAACAGCCCATTGACCCTGCAACACAACCACAATCGCCAACTGCCGGGACGACACAGATACAAACGGGAACCATAACCCCGCATCTTGGTCCGTCGGTTAGTGTCGCACAGCAAAACATGGCTTCACAACCATGGATGGTGCAATACCAACAACCTCAGTTTCAACAGGTGTACCAGGGATCTGAGCAACAGATCTTTGCGAATAGTGGGCAACCCTATATTCAGAACGGGTTAAATCAACCACTTTACAGTGGCCAAGCCCACCAGCCGTATCAGTCATATCAACATCAGTTGCACTATGCTGGTATGCAAAGACCTACTGCTCAGGCGATTCCATCGTATCCTGGGTACGCCTCGCCAAACCTGAGTCAGCAGTTGCCATTCGTGGCAACTCTAGAATTACCAGATTTACATCGATTGACGAACGATCCAATCGCCTATGCCCATTGGTGGCCAGCGATTCCTCACAAACTTCCTTCGGACATTCCTAAATTCAATGGAAATCCTGGCGAAGACCTGTCGAATCATGTGATGACATTCCATCTGTGGTGTTCGTCGAATACCTTGAATGATGATTCGATAAGACTTCGCCTTTTCCAGAGGACATTGACTGGTCCGGCGGCTAAATGGTATATTGAATTACCTAGAGCCTCTTTCGACAATTTTAGTTCCCTAGCCACGACTTTCTTAACACACTTTCAGTTACCTATAAGGTACGAAACTGGAACAGAGATCTTGACCAATTTCAAGCAGACAACAGCCACACATATATCAGATCATATACATGAGTGGCGCCGTCGTCGCAGAATGGTAAAGACCTATGTTCCAGATCAGCTATTAGCTGAGTGGTTTATAAAGTCGCTTCTTCCTGCTATAACAGAAGATGTGGCCAAGGGAGGCGTCGTAACAGAGGAGCAGGTTATTGCTCGTGCTCAATATTTGGACTTAGTATATACTCAGTCGGGCACGCTCTATGATAAGATACCCGACGCCCCCAGACCGGAATTTTCAATCCCTCCTCCTCCCGGATCGAATAGTGACTCTCATGCCGGTGATGGCGTGATTGGAACTGCAAACGCTAAGTCGACAAAGGATTCAAATAAGAAAGCCCGTAAGACTTCGAATCAAAAAGCAAATCAAGAGATTCTTGCTTCGGAGGTGAATGCTGTATCTACGGATAAAGGCAAAAACTCCAATCAACCAGGAAGCAAGAAGAAACAAAACAAAGGGAAGAAGAAGAAACAGGGTGACTCATCCCCTCAAAAAACTTCTTCGAACCCTCCTGGGCAAGGGAAACAAAATTATCCATGTCATATATGCGATGAGGATCATTCGACAAACAACTGTCCGTTCAAAGCTGAGTTAAAGAGGTTCTTTAAAAGTTCCCAGACTTCAGCTGTGTTGACTGATCCATTTCCCACCCCAGGTCAAAATATGGTTGATAGTGGAAATGCTTCCCCGTCACAAGTGCTTATGTTGTCGGTTTCTAAGCAGAATAATGCTTTGATCTCGACCAGGAATAAAGATTATGGGAATCCGCCGGTGTCGAACGACAAAAGGAAAGATCAACCCAGTAGTTCGACAACAACTTCGGCAGAAGCTGTACCCCCCCTCACACATGAATTAACAATAAAGCCACCTAAGGGAGTAGTACACAAGTCGACATTTAATCCTCGCGCCAGAGCGGCGCAGCATTATAACATAGTGGAAGATTTGGCCCAATCGCCATCTGCTATGTCGACTCTTGAGGTACTACAAAATTGTCCATCCCAAAGGCAGGCATTGTTATCAGCAATTGGTGGAGTGGATCCTAAAGATTCCAATCTTGTATCCTTTGATCATAAAGGATATGATCCTCAGTTACCAGCGCAACTAGCTTTCCTTATCCAAGTGAAAGCACTCAACAAAACTGTTCATAGAACGATTATTGATGAGGGAGCATCGACATGTATCATGTCGATGAGTTGCTGGAAGACTCTTGGATCTCCAACCTTGTCGCGATCTTCGACGACATTGAAAGCATTTGACGGTAGGACGTACACTCCGTACGATATCCTAAATAACTTCAAAGTTGAACTAGGAGGAAAAACAGTGGAAATTGATGTCGAAGTCATTGATGGCAATCTTGACTATAACATCCTACTGGGAAGACCATGGATATATGCCATGGCAGCTGTAGTGTCGACATATTTTAGGAAGATCGCATTCCCGTTTGAAGGAGGGATTACGGTCGTCGACCAGCAGAATTTCCTCCCTAATGGTTCACAAGTTACTGGAAGCATTCCCCTGATCCATGGGAGCGACCATTCAGTGCAAGATATTGGAGTAGGTTTGCTAAAAGATCCCACAATGATGGGAACTTTTACGTTGCCACCTCCTTTCCATGTAGGGAATATCCCGTTTGTAGCAACATGCAACATGGTATCTTCTTCGAAGGTCGCAAGAGACAAAGTCGTCATGGATTATCAAGTGGTTTTGCCACCTAGCCCTATAGAAATATTGTAGCAATCAATGTTTCAAGCATGGGAGGCGAGCCCAAATCAACGCTCGTCAAGCGTTTGGGTAGATAGGTCTG
This sequence comes from Pinus tabuliformis, assembly GCA_031772625.1. Taxonomy (NCBI): domain Eukaryota; kingdom Viridiplantae; phylum Streptophyta; class Pinopsida; order Pinales; family Pinaceae; genus Pinus; species Pinus tabuliformis. The sequence goes on from CM062810.1 coordinate 266,601,217, forward strand.
GAGAATATGGTACCCCATTAGATCCGTGGTCAAAAGTTCATGGGACTGACGAAGGAATCTTACAATCAATGATGATTGAGGGGGCACCATGGAATGATCACCACCATCGTTCCCTTCTTCCAGAGTGTGAAGAAGAAACTCAACACGACCTATATCACCCTTCAGTATTTGAATTCCTAACAAATACTGTAAATACGGTGGATTCAGAGCGAAACCTATCCAATATTGAAGAGACCGTAGCCATAAACATCTCGACAAAACCTGATATTGTAGAGAATATTCATGTCGGCAAAAGTTGTTACCCTTCAGAACTGGAAATATATGGTGCTCTCTTTCGCGAATTTAGAGATGTCTTTGCATGGTCATATGATGAAATGCCAGGCATTGACTCGAGCATAGTTGAACATGAGATTAAAATGTATCCTGATGTCAAACCAGTAAGACAACGGCTTCGGCAAGTGCACCCCAAGAAAGCCGTTGCCATCAAGGCAGAAGTTGAAAAACTTCTCCATGCTGGATTCATCTACCCGGTTCCTCTAACCGATTGGGTATCGAATATTGTCCCTGTTATGAAAAAACAAGGGACGATAAGAGTGTGCGTCGACTATAGGGATGTAAACCAAGCTTGTCCAAAGGACAACTACCCTACACCCTTCATCGACCAGATAATTGATGAATGCGCCGGATGTGAAATCTTTTCCTTTATGGATGGATTTTCCGGGTATAATCAAATAAATATCCGCCCACAGGACCAGTCTGAGACTGCATTTATTTGTCCGTGGGGCACATTCGCTTATCGAAAATTACCCTTTGGTTTGAAGAACGCAGGGGCGACGTTTCAGAGGGCAATGAATTATGCCTTCCATGACATCAAGAACATCGTTCAACCTTACCTCGACGATCTTCCGGCTCATTCGCGAAAGCGGACTGATCATCCGCAGCATTTGAGAGCGATATTTCTACGTTGCCGACACTACAAGATAAGACTCAATCCGCACAAGTGTGTGTTTTGCGTCGGTTCTGGTCGTTTACTTGGCTTTGTAGTCTCTAAGGATGGGATTCGTCTCGACCCCTGTAAGGTTCAGGCAATCATTAATTTGCCTCCACCTTCAAATTTGCTTCAGATTCAGAAACTCCAAGGGAAAGCAAACTTTCTGAGGAGGTTCATTCCAAATTACGCAGAACTTGCCAAAGGTTATACTCGTCTTTTGAAAAAAGATGTACCTTTTGTCTGGGACCAGGTTGCGCAAGCTTCCTTTGACGCTCTGAAAGATTCCCTAGTAAGAGCGTCATTAATGTACGCCCCGGACTATCAAAGAGATTTTAACCTGTATCTAGCTGCAGCAGATACGACCATTGCGATGGTCTTAGTGCAAGAAGTCGATGGAATTGAACATCCTATTTATTATTTAAGTAAAAACTTAAATGACACAGAAAGTAAATATTCCTATGTTGAAAAACTAGCGCTTGCTGCTGTTCAAGCGATTCAAAGGTTTCGACATTATGTCCTCTTTAGGAAAACTACTATTCTGTCAGATTGCAACCCCATGACGTATATACTGTCGCGACAGTTGCTTGGGGGCAAATATTCAAAATGGATAGCGATCCTTCAAGAGTTTGATCTGGATTTTGTAAAATCCAAATCGAAGAAAGCTCTAGTTTTCGCGGAATTATTATGCGATCTCCCATCGTCGTCCAACGATGAAACATCAGAAGAGTCAATCGTGGATGAAAATTTGTTTCTGATATCAGTAAGCGATGAGTGGTATGGAGACATCATTGTTTATCTCCAAACCCAAAAGTTTAGGCCTAATACCTCACACTCGGAACGGAAGCGTATACGATACCAATCTAAAGACTACATGATCGTCGGTGATACACTTTACCGTCGTGGTGTCGATACGGTTCTGAGGAGGTGCCTTACCCATGAGGAGGCCGAAAAAGCCCTGAATGATTGTCATTCAGGAGCGTGCGGGGGGCATCAATCTGGATATGCAACAGCACAAAGAATCTTACGAGCAGGATATTTCTGGCCAACTATGTTTAAAGATTGCATAATAGCTGTCAGAAGTTGCCATGCGTGTCAGATCTTTGATAGCAAAACCAGGAGACCGCCCGCACCTTTGCAGCCTATAGTTGCTGTTGGGCCTTTCGCCAAGTGGGGCATCGATTTCATGCAATGTAACCCCACCTCAACCGGGGGGCATGGGTATATTATAGTCGTTGTTGACTATTTTACCAAATGGGCCGAGGCGATGCCTACATTGGATAACACTGGTGAAACAGCTGCCCTTTTCTTTTTTAATCATGTAGTCGCCAGGTTCGGCGTTCCGCAGGCTATAGTGACAGATCATGGATCGCATTTTCGCAATCACATGATGGTTGAGTTAGCTGCCAAACTAGGGCTATCGCACAATAGCTCTACCCCGTATTATCCACAAGCCAACGGACAAGTTGAGGCAATCAACAAAGTCCTGAAGCGTATGTTGCAAAGGATGATCGGGGTTCACAAAAGAAGATGGCACCTACTCCTGTACTCAGCATTGTGGGCTTACCGAACCTCGGTAAAGAACGCCACTGGGTTCACACCATTCCAATTGGTGTATGGCCTGGAGGCAGTCTTACCGATCCAGTGCGAAATTTCGTCTCTTAAACTCGCAATTGACCTCCTCCCCGGAACCTCAGAAGAAGAGGCTCGTTTCTTGGAATTAACCCAGTTGGATGAAAACCGTCGTGACGCCGCTTTGGCGAACGAAGCCCATAAGAAACGAGTCAAGGCGCAGTTCGACAAGAATGTCAAACCTCGTATCTTCTCTGAAGGTGACTTGGTTTTGCTTTACGACCAAGAATCCGACAAATTAGGAGCAGGAAAATTTAAGTCCTTATGGATGGGTCCCTATATTGTTAAAAGGGTGTTAGCAAAAGGAGCCTACGAGTTAATGGATTATGACGGGATACCACTGGCGCAACCCCGCAACGGGTTGTACCTCAAGCGTTACTATGCCTGAATAGTAACTGAGTGCTTTTGTTGTATTTTGTTTTCGCTAAAGTGTTTGTTTCGGTTTAGTAATCCACTCTTCTCGTTTGTTGCAGATGTCGAATTTCTCTGAGACATATGTAGGATATGCCGACGGGGCGAGTCGTAGTACGCGGAATTTGTCCTCCGCAGCCTGGGCCATTTTTTATCCAAGCGGCGAGTTAGTGAGTTTCAGAGGTGTGTGTATTGGGCAGTCAACGAACAACATCGCTGAGTATAGCGCGTTGATTGAACTCCTCTCTGATACCATCGCTCATGGTATACGCCGACTAATTGTTAGGCTAGACTCACAGCTTGTGATACTACAACTCACTGGTATATATTCAGTCCGCAATCCAGCTATTTATCGAATGTTTCTAAGGGTTAAGATTTTGGAAAGAGAGTTTGATTCAATTCAATACCAACATATTTCCAGAAACTTGAACACATTAACAGATTCATTAGCAAACTATGTATTAGATAGACATTTACGACATATATAAAAAGAGATGCATCGGTGCTAATGCAAGTGGATCACAAATAAACCATAATAAACCCCGAAAATCAAAATATATAAAGCTGTTTATAGTTTGTACATGATGTGCTGTAATCAAAACAAAATTGGTCGTATGACCTAGAACTCAAAAAGATGCTAGGGGGCACCCTAGCCTAGTGGTGCTCATGAAAGTACGTCACGGTCTGTGCAATCATGCGCAAGAGACGAGTCCATCGTCTAGGCACGCCAATAGTGTGCCACTGCAACTGTAAAGGTAACTCGTCAATCTGTACATCCGGAAGACCACGAGTAAGGCTCTCGACCTGCTCCTGCACAGCTGCAAGTATCTCAGTATCACCAAGGTCGCGAATGACAACTCGCCTAGCAGGCTCTGCTGCTGGGGCAGCAACTGGCGATCGTGGACGAGCTGCTGAACGAACAGGACCAACATCTGCATGCACCCAAGAGTTTGATCAGTTTTGCACAATAACATCATGAGTAAAAACAATAAACAGTAACATGGTCAGAGATTTTACCAATAGCGCCCCATTGCTCGCCATCCGGTAGCACCAAGTCCGGATCACCTCGGTAGTCCATACCCACATATGGATACTCAGAAAACACCATCTCCTGACGCTCGAACCACCTAAAGAAGGCCTCAGTAAAAGTAATCTGAGGTTGACCAGCATGTCGGGACATGTGGTCAACCCACCTCTGCATGCGTGGCTCGGTCGGAGAAGGCAAGTCAAGTATGATGTACTGAGGCTGCATCAGTGGGATTTTCTCCAAGGCAAAGGCAGTCAGAATAGAACCAAACCCAAAGTTCTTCAGCTTCCCGTCCTTTACCTTGGTCAATTGACTTTTCATCTGAACAAGTACTGCATCACACCAGTTAAACACTTTCGGTTGGAGACACTCCAAAGCGTGCTGCATGTAAGATCTGTTGGCAACATGTAAAGCTGCGCTACCGGCCATCCTACCAATAGTAAACAGAATGGACCTAAGAGACCTGTCAGTGATGTCACGGATATTGATCTTGCCGTCTTTGCTCGGCTGTGAACCTTCCCGGCAATACTGACGGATATAGTCTCTGGTGGAAGTAGTCCCTCGAGCCGTACCTGACAAAGAAATGGGGGCACCCCGCCTTGACAACCCAGTCAAGAAGTACATGTCCTCTATGGTCAAGGGGATGGTTTTCCCCCTAATCTGGAATACTTGGTTAACAGGATCCCAAGCATCAAGCATATACTGCAGTAAAGAAATCTGTGCTCTCATGCTAGAGATACGGAAGAACTTCAGTAGGCCACAGTTCCGAAGCGCGCTCACCGTGACCGGGTCATGGAGTGCAACCATGTCCTCTGCTTCATGTTCTCGTTCTCGCCATGTAAGGGACATTTTGTTCAAAGTTCCCTACAAGCAAACAAGAGAAGGAGTAAGTTCCTAATTTTGATGAAAAACTGGCGAAAAATCATCAAAAAACACATGCATGATCAGTTTTTCTAGGCCCAGCGCAGGCAGAGAGTCTCCCCCTTGCGTTGAGAGGCAGTCTACCTTAAGACCACCTGAAATACAACGCAAGTTTCGAAAGGAGAACCTGCGCTGATGCCAGGGCGCCCTGATGAAACCCCTGGGGCTCAGAAACCCTGAAAAATGTGCATGAAACTGAAAAAGGAAACCATGAAAGTGAAGGGCTAAGGTTTAGCTCCTACCTGGTCCAAATGACGCCGAAAATCGTCCACAGAATCTCCCGAAATCAGCTGGTGAAAATCAAGAAAGAAGAGGCACCTCCAGAGCTCCAACAAGCAAAATGCAAATGAAATGGTAAATGAGAGGTAAAAACACCTTTTTATGACTTTTTACACAGTTTAAAGTTAAATATTAGGGTTATAATCTCATTTTCATGCAAATGTTGTCCATTTCTAACAAAATTTGTTGCAGCAATTGATGGTGAAGTACTACATTTGAAAAGAGAAAAGCTAGTAAAAGTAAAAAATCAAATTTGACCATGAATCGAGTAGTTTTACCACGGAATTTATGCTCGTTAAAAAATAGAAAAGTGTGAGCAAAAGTTTCCACCAGAGTTCAAGCTCATTAAAAAATGAACCTATCTCGGTAAATAACCATTGCGATCGTAAATTTATCAGCCTTAAAAACCTTGGTCGTGCTTTCATCCATCACCTCCACTGTCATTTGGCCGGTCGTTCACCCCCATATGTGTGTTTACCCATTTTGAGGAGCATCTGCGAAGAGTGATTTCATCTAGCCATCCTTGTGACACTACCGTGATTGGAAAATTCCAATTTGTACCTGGAATCTGCTGCTATCCCTGTTTATCACTCGTTCCTCAAAAGACGAGTCTTCTTTGAGCTCTTTTCACTGACTCGTAAAATATGAAAAGTTTGCCGAGTTTTGGCCTTCCAGCTCGTTAAAGCAACCGGAAGAGCTATCCCTCCTCTAGATTTTAATCTTTTTGGACCTGAGGGATTATTGCACAAAAAGATCGAGCGCTTGTTTTGTTCGGCTCGTTAAAGCAATCGAAAATTCATCCCTTCTGTATTGTTTTATACTTTTTCGGACTTAAGGGATTAGATGACGAAAAAGGAATTTTGGAGTTGACTTTATGTACCTTTTCAGACTCTCTAAAAATGAAAAGGACCGAGTTATCCTTGTCGTTAGACTCGTTAAACTCATTAAATAGCGACAAACTTGTCTTTAGACGAGAACGAGTTTCCCTATCGCTAAGCTCGTTAAATCATAGCGATGGGCTTGCCCGAAGGGCAGGTTATAGAACAAGCATATGTTATCCTCCTCAAGCTTGACAAAAATAAAGAGGTACTGGTCAGAAATGACTGGGGAAAAATTGGGAGAACATCAAAGCTTAATGGTAGCAAGTCACTCTTGAACATGACACTTTTCCTCCGTTCCACATCGGGTTGGGTTGTTTCATTCACCGGTCTCATCACCATGGTCTTCGCCAAACCATCCACATTTGGGGTAATGCTACCGATCCATCGCATCAGTGTCGTTATATGTTCAAGAGGGGTCATTCTGAAAGTGTCAACCGTGTCCCATCCACTGCCATACATTATCCTTCATCCATTCATGATCGCCACCCTGAATCATATATCACAGTTTGTTTTCACCTCCACTAAAATCATTAGCTCCGTTCCGTGTCATTGATGTGGGATTCATTAAGGCCCTCCTTTGACGGATCGCTTCTTGTCGACTTCAGCTCATTATCCAAGAAGTTGATCTAGGAACAACCCCATCAGTACTTTGAAGCTTGCATGCCTCAATGGCAAGTTTCTCACTTCCGGCGACAGGTATACATCAATGACCTTCGACCAGAAGATTTTGCGTGGCGTTCGACGCCAAGTCCTTTATTCACGCCACGTGAATTGTACTGCAGTACCTTGAGGGTCATTATCATTATCAGTGATTCCTCTCGCGCTTGTTAACGGTTTTCATCATTGACCGGTAATCAAGCGATGTCTTTCCATGTTCGACTTCAGCGAAATTCTCACATGGATCGACTTGTACTTAGAGTGAAGATCGAACGAGTTTGAAGACCCCGGATCTAGTTTCATCCATCTGGGCTGCGATACATATTCAGGAAATATAAAAGCATTTGTCATGTACATCATTGCAGCAGATGATCATCCTACTCAAAGGATGATAATTTCAGCAGAAAATTATCAGTCTACCATCAGACGATCGTCTGTTCTATGTACCAAAATGTATTTATAAAGCTGAGCATGGGAATGCCCACCTCAGCTAGATCATGAAAACAGAATGAAAAATAATGTATTGTATTGTATTGTATTACAGGGCGCCTCCTCAGCACTGGAATGAACTTCGGACCCTCTAGATAAAGCATTTCACCCGATAAACGTCCTCATACTTTAGGGGGCAACTGTTATAGACATTTTTGTGCCTCGTAACATGGAGCATGAAATGTCGATAATTACAGGGATCCTCAGTCCCTAAACATGTTGTTCTTACCCCTAGAAGAACAAGGTCAGCAAACCACAGCACTTCCCATCAGTTCTCCACCTGAAAACACTCAAAAACAGGCTATTTTTGGATCATGTCAGCTGCTCCACTGAGCATCTGCGCTGGAATGCAACTGCTCCTCCTTGTACCTGCGCTGAAAGTCAAATCCAATGAAGGCTACCTGCGCTGGGCGAGATTGGCCAAGTGGCACAGTCATTCTGCAAGGTGTCAATTGCCCAGGAAGCTTCCAAACTGACACTTGGTTCAAGGGATTCGCCCTGTGATGAGTAAGAGGTACTTGATCTCCATGTGTAAGCAAGGATCTCCAAGTGGACTCAAGAACTGAAGTTTAACTGAAGAGGGAGAGGACACAAGGCAGCTTTATGTCAGTCTCAAGCTGACTCATCCTTTCTTCTTCTATCCTATATATAGAGCTCTTCTATGAGGTCTAAGGAGGCTGGAATTTTGTGCAAAGCAAGGAAGTGCTGTTGGTTTACAGTTAGAGCTATTGGGTGATTGCTTTTATAGAGGTGAAGAGGAGATTTCTTGCTGCTGGGGAGGTGCTGCTGGATTGGAGCCATTGATGGTTGTAACCTTCTCAGAACCCTGTTACTTTTATCAATAAAGCTTTGAATGTTCTCCTATATACTTGTATTGCATTGATGTATTGTATTTACTTGTATATTTGATTCACTCTAATCCATGCATCAGTTATGAGTACATGTATCTTGTAGTTTTCTTCTCTCTGTTGTGCAGGATCTGTGTGTAGCTGGACCGGCAAAGGGAGCAAGGAGCTGGGAACAAGAGACAAAGAGAGAGGATAAGGATCGACAAAAGCGAAAGACACCGGTTGGTTAATCTTTTCTTCCTTCTCTCTGTACTTTCATAAAGGAAAACATTAAAGCTTTACTTTCAGTTGTTGCTAAAGACTGTCACCTTTAGAGTAGGGATAGGGTCATCCGAGTCGGATACTTTTCCCCACAACAGTTAGTGGAGGATAGCCTGAATGAGATGGCCATTCATCACTCGCTCGATAGGTTGGATCCATAGTCATTCGTTCAATTGATGTTGCTATTAATCAAGTCCATGGTCCTAAAGAAAGTAACTAATTCGTTGATACACATCTTTATATTGGAACCAGCTTTCCACCATTCTAGTTTATGTGGATTTTTCAAAATTTTAATTTTGTTTTAAAAATGAGGGGAATTTCACTTTTATCTAATATTCTTAGTCTTAGGGGTTAAAGAATTGATATTAATCTTAAAGCCTAATTTCATATATTTCTATTTTAGGAAATCTATTTAATAATTAAGTTTATTTCATTCCTCTATCCCTTGCTTTCATTCTTAGCCCTTCCAATTCACCATTTCCTTTTGTGCTAGCAGAAAGGTTGGCAGAAGGTCACTTTACTCAGAAATGGTTGTGATCTTTCTGCTAAAATATTTGGATTATTGGGTTCAACTAGTTTTCTGTAGCTTGCATATATACATTAGTGAAATGGTTGTGATCTTTCTGCTAAAATATTTGGATTATTGGGTTCAACTGGTTTTCTGCAGCTTGCATAGATACATTAGTGAAATGGTTGTGATCTTTCTGCTAAAATATTTGGATTATTGGGTTCAACTAGCTTTCTGTAGCTTGCATATATATAAATAATAATTGCTAATAGCAGGTATTTTCCTGGACACCAGTGTTTTGTTGGCCAAAAATATGACTGTAGAGTTGCTAGTTTTAAAATCGTTGGATTTTTTTACGTTTTACTTCAATACAATGAACAAGCTCCAGCTAAGGTTTTTCTTCAACACAATGAACAAATTATTCAAATTCTGAGTTCTCATTATTCTGATTCTTTCGTAATTTATTTTACTGATTCCAAGATAGCAGTTAACGTCCACTTGGGACAAACTGAAAGCAAAAATGGAGGATGACGAATATTGTTTTTAAGAAAGAGATGGGAAGTAAAATATTCGACCCCAAAAGAGATTCCGGGGAACCAGATTCGTAACATCACTGCTCCAAAAGCAAATATATACTAATGAAATTGTATTCATTTGTCTTTAACTAGATTTACTAATTTATTATTTACAAATTTGTATATGATATATAAATTTTAAAAATATGAATAAGTTTATTCATAAATTTGTATATGATTTATAAATTTTAAAAATATAAATAAGTTTATCTATAAAATTTAAGGTTTTATGAATAAGGTTTATTAATAAAGTTTAATTCATATTATGAATAATGATTTCAAGTTAAGAAAGATTTTTCGGCGAAAATCACAAGGAATATCATTTGTCGACGCGTTTCGAACCAACCAGTGTGGTTCATCGGCAGGACAAGATGAACCACACTGGTTGGTTCGAAACGCGTCGACAAATGATATTCCATGTGATTTTCGCCGAAGAATCTTTCTTAACTTGATATGGATCACAGAAGCCTGAACTCTATTAATGATTTCAAGTGTTAGTTTGATTAGTCGAGTTTCCGTTATTAAAGAACTTTTGCATTTTTGTTGTTAGCTCAATTAGTCGAGTCTCATTGTTAAAGCACTTTTGTTGTTAGCTTAATTAGTCGAGTTCTTGTTGTTAAAGCACTTTTGTTATTGAGAGGTATTGGGTACAATTCTTTGGACACTCTTGGGATTGGGCTCCATGGTTGAGCTAACAGAATGTGATCCCTTCGGGTGGATCTGTCTAATACAAATATTTTGTCGACGTAGCGTTCATCGATCTTCGGGTCCGTGAACCACATAGAAAAAAATAAATAAAATTAAAAAATATATTAGGATTAATAACATTAATGTGATTATTAAAGTTTAGAAATTATTTAGTAATCTAATTTAAGGTTTTTTAATAATAATAACATCCAAGTTTAGTTTATTAGTAAGGTTTATTATGTCACTATTCCACAATGACACATATGATCAATTTTTTTTTATCAGTTTAGTCCACACATGCAAAAAAATTCCTATTTGCAAAGTTTACCTTTAGTTTTGAATTTTTTATGATGGTTGATGTCATCTCACCACCTCATTATGGCTCCAATTTTCAAGGATGGACGTCAACCATTTATGTACGCCATCCTTGGGTGCCTTATCTACTTCCATATCTCACCGTTGACATGTCCTTCAATATGAGACTCATAAAATCGCCCATGTAACAAATGAGTGATTTCCAAGCCAATGTGGCTATGTGAAGGGAAACATAGTTGAAATATCAAATGCCTAGAACGTTAATTTCCACAAGCATTATGAAACACACATGTAGCGTGGGAAAATGTGTTAGCAGCCACATCATGGAAGGATCTAGGTGCCTTTATTATAAACTAATTTATGATGAAGAAAGATGAATGATCAAAGATAGTCAGGTCATTTTCATTAGCATTTAAAATTGTATTTTAAAACTATAAAATTATATAAAACAAAGATACATATAGTGCATATAATTGTACATACTGTAAAGATTAAACTATAAAATTATATAAAGCAGAGATACATATAGTGCATATAAATTGTGCATACTGTAAAGATAAATGGCACCCTCCGATCAAGGAGGAATTAGACACATTTTTCAATTAATATAACCCTGAGATACTAGATGTTTATCTTTAATAGAGAATGGTGGCATCTAAAATGTTGCTTTCTTTCTTCGCATATTCCATGTTAGCAAAATATGTTAAAATGATTGAATTTGAATGAAATCATATTTCAAAAGGTTCTCATGAGTGAAAAGGAACTTCAAAAAGTTTTTCTAGTTAAAAGGAACTTCAAAAAGTTTTCCAACTTCAAGATTAGAAGAGTAGTTCAAGGTCTAGTTTAAGCCTACAATTTTGAGATTCTTATGGCAATTTTGCGTTGAAATTTAGTCCAATATTTAGCTTCTTGTTTTTCATTGAATCAACAATTGTGATTTTCCATTTTCAAGAAAATACCATTAGACCCGCAAATGTCTACATTACACCAAATGCAAGAATTGAAGAAATCGTCGATTTCATCAAGTTCACAAACTAAAACTACAGGCAGAAAATACATCTATACAAAACATAGTGACATTGCTACCACATGGCTCTTGATAATATTTTTTTTTTCTAGTTAAGACTAACCTAAGTACCCACGGGGGATTTGAACCGGTGACTTATCGCAAGGAGTGCCTTAATAGCGCACCCATTCACCATCAATCCAAAGCCCCGTGGGCTAAAGGTAAAATGGCTCTTGATAATATTAAGATTTATAATAAATTTTAATAAAATATAATAATAAGATTTAAGGTTTATTAATAAGGTTTAATAACTTATTAATAAAATTAATAACTTTATGATATTATTAAAACCATAATAACTTTATAATAATACATTAATATATTAATTATACATTAGCAGATTAATAATCAATTTCTTTACACATAATAACACATCAATAATATATTAATTTACACATAAAATGATGTCATCTTGTTGTGAACAAATAAGATTGCCACAACATGACGACATAACCAAACATAGTCCACCTTTATAGTCAATGATGGTCAACCTTACTCAATCATATGTTGACCGTAATTACCATTGTCAACATTATTCGACAATAGTTAACCTCAATCATCCTCAGTCAACTTCAGTCGACCATATTCATTTATAGTATATCGTGGCTAACCGTAGTCAACCTTAATAAACCATTGTCAAGGTTTCAAAAAATGTTTAACCGTAGTCAACCTGTAACAGTCCCTCCCACCCCCTTGTCCCATCTTGAGCTATGGGAGGTGTTACTTGTTAATATATCCTAACCCCAAGGTATGTTATGGAGATGGCATTATAAAAACATCATTTTCTCTAAGATTTCAAATCTCACAACAAATGCCACCATTGTGCTTAGCTCATCAAGAGAATTCTAGTGATACAAATTTTACCTCAAACCAATTCCCAGATTAAAAGTTATGCCCCTCAGAAGTTTGTCCAATGATATTAGGTCAAATCATCAATAAACTTCCATATAGCATCCATGTAGTCCTCATTAGGACCTGGCAATGCCACGTTAACTTAGCATAGGGCCCACTATGCCTTCCCACCATGGCAAAACTGATCACCTCACTGTTATATCCAGCATGCAGATCATCCAGCCCTTCCACCTAGTGTTATCACTCAACACCCTCAAATAGTTAGATCACTAGATCAAAGTGAACTAAGATGTTAATCCAATGCAGGGCCCACCGCCTACCACATGGCATCCATGTGGTGACCTGTCATTTACCACATGATGTCTATGTGGTAACCTATCGTGTACCATGGTATGGCCCTCATGGTACTTCCTCAACAACTTAAAGCGGGGTACATTGAGTCTGCGTGCCTTGGTGGTATGCATTTTTTTGTTGTTCTAACTGACCAACACCTATCTAGCCTTTTGACTTTGCATTGCCCCTCAACACCTATCTCTTCTCAGAGAATTACTAATTAGAGAAATAAGAGCAAACCTTAAACAACCAAAACCCTAACCCGAGGAGATGTAACACCAAGAGTTTATGGGCCCCGTTGGGGTGAGTTAGACAACCAACTTCCCGGGGTCGTGACTTGGTCATATTATCTCCGTTTGACACGCATGATAACCCGTTGGAAACATATCTCCGAGGACCACGACGGAAAAGACGATTTTAGATAGAAAATTGCTGGTGGTAGATTCCCAAAAAAAACGTCGTTTAGGGCCTCAAAATGGCTCCGGAAGTTTAAGACCCGAAAAACTGCTAAAAATAGTAAAATGTGCTACAAGTAAGGAAACTGAAAAAACTGAAAGAAGCAATGGTGGGGGTCCAAGTGGAATTGGCGAGTGGCCACCAATATCCACCTGGATCATTCCTCCCCCCTTAGGAAGCAATGGTCCCCATTGCGTTGAGTTCCTCCATGATATGAGGAAACTTCTGCTGAACTTGGTCCCTAGTGAGCCACTTGCCTTGGTGAAGAAGTTGGCCTGCTTTGAAAACTCAATACAGTTGGATATTCTATTGGCGAGTGTGCTTGATCTGTGTGTCCATGACCCAATCAGTTGCAACTTGTTCCATGCAATCTGGATTCAACTCTGTGGGTGTGAATTGTTCTGCAATGTCGAATGTGTCTAGTAATGGTGGAAAGTATGGCCGAAGGCGGTCCACATTGAACACTGGGTGCAAACCAAGGAATGGGGGAATGTTGAGCTCAAATGCATTGTCTCCCACAGCCTTGGTAATGGTGTAATGACCATATCGGAGTGGTCTGAGTTTCTGATAGGCTCCGGTAAGGCGTTCCTTTTGCAAATGCAACCAGACTTTGTCACCCACCTGAAACTTGTGTGGCACCCGATGTTGATCGTGTCGCTGCTTCTACTTGGCATTTGATTTCTCCAGAATGTCATGGACCTACTAGAAAATATGTTGGATGTGCTCAATGAAGTTGTTTACCTTATCTGTTTCAGAATGGACATGAGCCGAATCTGCGTGAGTAGCTGCAAATGGCATGGCCACATCAATGGGACATAGTGGTTGGAATCCCGAGCCCACCTTAAAAGGGTTGTGGCCAGTCGAGCTGTAGAGAGCCTGGTTGTAGCTGTGTTGAACATAAGGGAGGCTCTCATCCCACCTGCGTAGATGCTTTGAGTTGTGCATGCGCAGAATGTGTACGATCATCCTGTTAACAACCTCTGTCTGGCCATCAGTTTGACGATGGAAGGTTGTGGACTTAGTGAGTTTGGTGTCCAGCATCGACCAGAGACTGGACAAAAATGTACTGAGGAACCTTCTACCCGATCTGAGATGATAGACTGTGGGATCCCAAAGTGTACACACACTTGTTCAAAGAAGAGTTTAGCAGTGGATTTTGCTATGATATTCTTCTTGTAGGCCGCCATAATGGCCATCTTCGAAAGCCTATCGACGACCACAAAAACACAGTTGTTTCCATGCTTAGTGGAAGGAAGGCCTGACATGTAATCCATGGAGATGGATTTCCAAGGTCGACTAGGGGTAGGCAGAGGGATATAGAGGCCTTGCTTCTTGATGGTCGGTTTGGCAATGGCTCAGGCAGTGCATGATTTGATGTACTTCCCAACATCCTATCGAAGATTCGGCCAATAGAAATACTTCTGCAATACTGCCACCATTTTCTCGACCTCGAAATGCCCAGCAGCCCAATTGTAGTGTGCTTCCCAAATCATCTTGGCACGCTCGCTTGAAGGAACACAAAGGTGACCCAGGTGGCATAACAGGGCATCCTGGAGGTGAAAATCTGGAACATGCTGACCCTCCAAGAGTGTCTGGTATGTGTGGCCGAATTCTGGGTTGCTTTTGTAGAGAAGTGGCAAATCAGAAGTCTCGTGCCCACAAGAGTTGAGCACGGTGGTTAACGCCATGATCGGTGGTCGACTGAGGCAATCTGCAACATTATTGGTGCTGCCCTTCTTATACTTGATATTCAAATGGAACTGTTGCAGGTATGTGGACCACTTCTAATGGCGATCATTTTGCAATTTCCCTTGGATCTGTATGAACTACAGGGGTCAGTGGTCTGTGTGGATGACTGTTTCCTTCCCCAAAATGTAATGCTTCCATTGTTGGCAGGCCTACACAATGAAATACATCTCTTTTTCATAAGTGGGATACTTCCGGACTGTGTCTGAAAGTGTCTCACTGTGATATGCCACTGGATGCCCATGTTGAGTAAGGACTGCCCCAATAGCATAGTCAAAGGCATCTATCTCGACCTCAAATGGTTGTTGCAAGTCTGGTAATGCGAGCACTAGCGCTGAGCAGAGGCGATCTTTCAACTCTGTGAATGCCTTCTGTTGAGATTCAGACCAAAAGAATTTTGCTTTCGCTCCTCCCTTGGTGACTTGACTTAAGGGCCAAGTGATATGAGAAAATACCAACATGAACCTGCGGTAGAAGTCGGCAAGACCTAGAAAGCTGTGGAGCTCTGTCAGAGTGGTTGGAGATGGCCAATCCCAAATGACTTGGATCTTGGTTGGATCCACATGCACCCCCTGTTCATCAATAATGTATCCCAGATACTGAACCTGGGCCATGTCAAAAGTGCATTTCTCCAAATTGGCACATAACTTGTGTTGTCGCAATGTTTGGAGAACCTGTCGGATGTGGTGGAGGTAACTCTGGCTGAAGATCAGGATGTCATCCAAGTATACCAGTACAAATGAGTTGGTGAATGGCCGCAAGATGTCATCCATTAGCCTCATGAAGGTTGCAAGAGCATTCGTCAATCCGAAAGGCATAGCCAACCATTCAAAAAGGCCCTCCTTAGCTTTGAAGGCATTCTTCCACACATCAGAGGATTCGATTGGTACCCGGTGATATCCTGACTTCAAATTGATCTTGCTGAAATATTTTTCCCCCTTCAATTGGTCCAGGAGGTCATCAATCCATGGGATCGGGTACCTATTACGGACAGTGATCTTGTTCAGTGCCCGATAGTCAATACAGAGTCTCCAAGTCCCATCCTTCTTATGTACCTACACGATCGGGTTCCCATAGGGTGATGAACTCGGATGGATGTGACCTTTCTGCAGCAGCTCCTGAATCTGCCTCTTGATTTCATCATTCTCCAAAATGAAGCACTGATAGATTGGTCCATTGGGTAGCGGCACACCTGGGGTCAGATCGATGGAGTGCTTGACCTGACAATGCAGAGGAACCCCTATGGGGGAGGTGAATATGTCCTCGTACTCCTCCACGACCTTGTCCATTTGTAGTTGTCGTGCGGAGGGTCCCTGTTTGGAGGTCGTGGCCATTGTCTTCTTCTTTCCTTGAGGGCGTATCATCAGGAAAACAAATTTCTCGGTTTTGGAAATGAGCTTACTGCATTGTTTTGTAGTAACCAAAGAGATGGTGGTAGGCAGTGCTACCTCTGGTATCCTATACAACTTATTTCCCAAAGTAATAATAACAACACGGGGCCTTGATTCATACACAACATGTCGCTTCCACAAGTATGGTTGTCCTAATAATACATCACAAACTTCAAGGGGAGCAATGTCACACAATACCTCATCCGTGAAGGGCTTGATGTTGTATGGAAGGCGACACTGCTGGCTCACGCGAAGATCTCGTCCTTAGTGAAGCCACCCGATGGTGTACGGTTGTGGATGTGTTGTGGTCGGTAAGCCCAGCCGCTTCACAACCTCTACCGAAATGAGGTTCTTTTGGCTCCTGTTATCGACAATGAACTGTAGCGGGGAGCCCTTTACCCACATCTGGGAGTGGAAGAGACACTCCTCCTCCACTAGATCTTCGAGTTCCTCCTTCTGGATCTTCGTGGTGGCAACGGTGGCGTTGGGCTCCGCATCGATAATCTGCTTCCCTTTTTCATTCCCCTTGTCGAGTTCTGACTCAGAATCGGAACATGCATCTGATTCTAAAACCTTTAGCTCGGCCACCAGTGATTGCTTGGCCCGACACTCACTTGTGTTGTGAGTGGAGCTCTTATGGAACTCACACCACTTTCCCGTGTCCTTTTTCGGCTTCACGGTGATGTTCTTTGCTTGCAACTTTGGCGGGCTGTCTTGGGTCGCCCTGCCTTGGCTTTATCCTTTGTTCTACGGTTTGGGGGCACCTTTCACTTGCCTCGAATTCACAAATCCAAACTCTCTCTTCTTCTGTTTAAACTTTTGCTCGACCTTGACGACATATCGATATGTCGTGCCGAGCGAGGAGATGTTAAGGAATTCTACTTCTTCCTGGATGTACTTGTGCAGGCAGCAATAGAGTATCAAATGCTACTATGAATCCTTAATACCCAACTTTGTGTGAAGGGTATGGAAAATATTGGTAAATTTCGGCACGTCTTGGTCCCTTCCCTGCCGCAGCGTGGTCCACTTTATGTATTGATCCTCATAGCTTTCGACAGGGTAGTACTGCTCCTGTAGAAATTTTGAATAATTTAACACATATTCACAGAGATTATCCTGATCATACAATTATAAGCAGAACATGTATAATACATAATCTCCTCTACGTTGATCATCAATTTACAGAAGCAGAAACATTCACAGGCACACATAGAAGAATCAATCAAACTCATTAACACAGTATGTATCCCAGGGAAAGCATCTCGCTAAAAACCCCACACTATCTGTATATTATATGATTGAATCATGTAAAATTACAAAGTACAATGCTTATCACAAGCAATCCAGTACCAGCTCCACCTGTTACACACAATACAACTCAGATCTGATCTCCAAATCTCCCCCGCTGCTTGCCTGCCTCCACTGCTCAATACCTGCTCAAGAACTGATGAGAATGGCTTCCCAAACTCGTATTTCACCTCAAAATAATCACTCACACTTTGTTGGACGTGAGCAAAGGCTACAATACTGGGCAAATACATGAGCAAACTCATTGGCATACTCAATCCCTTGATTGTGCAAGATCTGGTGCACAACTATAGTCACAACTGCTAGCAATCTGATTCTCTACCACCTGTCCCTGTTGAACTGAACATGCACTGACATGCAACTGAGTTAACTGATGTATTCTATAGTTGTATTATGAGTTAATAACTTGTGAATTAATTAATAACTAATTCACCCAACTCATCTCTAGTCTATTGATCAGTTAGACTAAATACAACCAGTTTAACAAAGCTAAACTGAACACAACTCCATCAACTGCACCTCCAGTCCACTAAACTCAACTCACATGAGTTCTAACTGAAGTCCTGCATGCAAATATTAGTCATCCCATAGGTAACCACGTATTTCCCTCTGGGATCTGCATGTACCACATCCGTAGCTCATCCTGAAGTGCTCCAAGAGAATAAGATCAAGTTTATAGTCCAAATATTATTATGAGACAATAATATTTGACTTTTCTATTTTTGACAGTCAGTCTAAAAATAGACTTTGATCACTCACACTGTGATCAAAAATAGAAGTCCATCTATTTTTCCCAACTTGACCAATCATCCATAAACAGCAACCTGCAATCCATAGACATGATCCATATGTCTAAAAATAGACTTGCTCCAAAAATAGCCTGCGGGCCCACTTAGTGAAGGCGACTCTTTTCACTAAGCTCCATCATCTTGTTGCACTCTCAACAAGCATTTCTTGTTGCACACTTTTCAACACTCCCTCTCAACAAGAAAGGCTTCCTCTCAAACCCGATCCTGTAACTCTGGGATGTTCTCCATGCAACACATCTGGCCGGTCCACTTGCTCTGTCATCAAAGTCTCTGACTGCTATTGCCTCTGTCGACTGAAACTCTGCATCTCTGTGCTCTTCAGTGTTTGACTGCTCTAGCCTCTATCACTTTGATCTCTGACTGCATCCGTGCTACTGCTGGTTCTATCTCCCAGCATTGCATCCACACTGCACCTCCCAACTGACCTCCCTATTGGGATAGAAACACCCTCTGATGCTGAAGCTCTACCTGCTGCTGACAAGTGCTCCCTCTCTGACATCTGCGCTACTGCAACATCTCCATGCATCTCGCACCATTGCACACCTCTCTGTGCCACCTAGCACTGTGCAAAACACTTGTGCCTCTCGCATTGTTACAGCCTACTAGCTATGCGTTGTCCTGGGATTCCCTGCACTGTCGCTCTCTCTGCCGCTCCATCCACATCTGTCTCTACCCAATCAGTCAGTTCCTGCTACTACACATCTGGGGCTCCCGTAGCAAGGTCTCATCCAAGAGGTTGGGTACCTCAAGGATCCTGCCCTCCTCCTTGGGACAATCAATCCACATCACCCAACCTCCTACCTGGAGGTATGGCTGCATGCGATCCCTCAGCCCACCTGGCTTGAAGTTTCCCCCTACTGGAGGTCTCTGGATGAGTAGATGTCTCTACTCGATCTCCTCTCAACTTCCCCTGTTGTGGCTCCTCCACAATCTCCTGAAGCTGTTGCACCAATCGTGGCTCCTCCACAATTGTCTGAGACTTCTTCTGGCTCTGCATGTTGAGAGGTAATATACGCTCCCTCTCAACCACCAAGTCTCCATCAGTTGCCTCGCTACTCAAGGCTTTGCATGCATCTTGAACCTCAAGAGCATACAGGTTCTTAACCCATGAACCAATCTGCTTCACCTGTCTAGTGATGATGTGTCTAAGGAAAACCTTTCCCTTACTAAAGACCACATCATAGCCTCTGTCTTCCAACATCGCGATCGACACCAAGTTTCTCTTCAGTCCTGGTACATACTTGACATCGGTCAAGGTAAGGCGAGCTCCATGCTCCCTCTGAAAAATAACCGTGCCTACACCTGAGACACTATACTTCTCATCATTACCCATCCCTATGAGTATCTGGAAATCTTTCTCCTCCAAAGTACTGAACAAACTTTTGTCACCGGTCATGTGGAAAGAAGCTCCACTGTCAAGAAACCAACCACTTCCCACCATGGATGAAACCATGCATGCGAAGAGTGTGAAATCCAACTCAAACTGTGAAGCAAGTGCCTCACCTTCAGATCCTTCCCCGGATCCCTTCTTGGACTTCTTCTTTGGGCAATTAGTAGCTTAATGACCCAACTCATGACAACGAAGGCATCTCACCTTCGCCTTGTCAACCTTCTTCCCATCATTGGAAGAACTGGATTCAGAAAGAGAAACCTTCCCCTTCCCCTTCTTCGCCTTACTCGCTAAGGCACAGTTCTCCTCATCCTGCATGGATGAAGAACCGTCTCTGGTGCTCCGTCTAATCTCTTCCTGCACAAGATTCGACCAAAGTCTCTCCCATCCTGGCAGTTTCTCCCTTCCATTCACCGAGTCCTGGTAGCTATGCCAACTCTTAGGAAGGTCAAGGAGTGCTAGACTCACCATCCTCATCCGACAGTCACCCCCACACTTCCCAGCTCATCCTGGCATTGGGTGAACTTCGTGAGATACTGGGGCATACTGTCTCCATTCTCACACTGAATGTTTCTGAGTTTATCTCTTGCTTTGGAATTAAATTTGAATTCCACCAACACAAAACTCAACCGCTTCTGATCTAGAATTCGTGAGAACAAAGTATTTCTTGTACAGAGATCGACTGTATGGGCATTCACCGGATATCTCACCTTCGAAGGGAAGGATGAATCCAGAGGCTACCTGGCCCGATTACAGACTCTGCCTGAAGAAATAGAATGTAAACACTTCCTGAATAGTAGATCTGATGATCAATCCTCGCTTGATATCCTGTAAAAATCTCTTCTACAAATCAAGCAGCTCCGATACCATGTAGAAATTTTTTCTACAAATTATCTAGCTCCGATACCATGTAGAAATTTTGAATAATTTAACACATATTCACAGAGATTATCCTGATCATACAATTATAAGCGGAACATGTATAATACATAATCTCCTCTACGTTGATCATCAATTTACAGAAGCAGAAACATTCACAGGCACACATAGAAGCATCAATCAAACTCATTAACACAGTATGTATCCCGGGGAAAGCATCTCGCTAAAAACCCCACACTATCTGTATATTATATTGATTGAATCATGTAACATTACAAAGTACAATGCTTATCACAAGCAATCCAGTACCAGCTCCACCTGTTACACACAATACAGCTCAGATCTGATCTCCAAATCTCCCCCGCTGCTTGCCTGCCTCCACTGCTCAAGAACTGATGAGAATGGCTTCCCAAACTCGTATTTCACCTCAAAATAATCACTCACACTTTGTTGGACGTGAGCAAAGGCTACAATACTAGGTAAATACGTGAGCAAACTCATTGGCATACTCAATCCCTTGATTGTGCAAGATCTGGTGCACAACTACAGTCACAACTGCTAGCACTCTGATTCTCTACCACATGTCCCTGTCGAACTGAACATGCACTGACATGCAACTGAGTTAACTGATGTATTCTATAGTTGTATTATGAGTTAATAACTTGTGAATTAATTAATAACTAATTCACCCAACTCATCTCTAGTCTATTAATCAGTTAGACTAAATACAACCAGTTTAACAAAGCTAAACTGAACACAACTCCATCAACTGCACCTCCAGTCCACTAAACTCAACTCACATGAGTTCTAACTGAAGTCTTGCATGCAAATATTAGTCATCCCATAGGTAACCACGTATTTCCCTCTGGGATCTGCATGTACCACATCCGTAGCTCATCCTGAAGTGCTCCAAGAGAATAAGATCAAATTTATAGTCCAAATATTATTATGAGACAATAATATTTGACTTTTCTATTTTTGACAGCCAGTCTAAAAATAGACTTTGATCACTCACACTGTGATCACTCACACTGTGATCAAAAATAGAAGTCCATCTATTTTTCCCAACTTGACCAATCATCCATAAACAGCAAACCCGCAATCGATAGACATGATCCATATGTCTAAAAATAGACATAGTCTAAA
Source organism: Pinus tabuliformis (assembly GCA_031772625.1). Classification (NCBI taxonomy): domain Eukaryota; kingdom Viridiplantae; phylum Streptophyta; class Pinopsida; order Pinales; family Pinaceae; genus Pinus; species Pinus tabuliformis. The sequence continues at coordinate 266,623,072 of CM062810.1, forward strand.
AATAGACTTGCGCCAAAAATAGCCTGCGGGCCCACTTAGTGAAGGCGACTCTTTTCACTAAGCTCCATCATCTTGTTGCACTCTCAACAAGCATTTCTTGTTGCACACTTTTCAACATTGATGGCATCCTGGAATGAATTTCATGTGGGTGCGGCTGAAAATAGTGAGCCTATACTTTCATCCTTCTGCTCGCAGTAGGTTTCCCACTAGTCCTTGATGTGGGGGGCTGCTTTGAGAAGAGCGAAAATAATCTTTTCCCGACTGGAAAAATCATGAACAGAAAAATAACCCTCTAGCAGATTTAACCATTTATCGACGGCATCTGCATCTATCTGACCCTCGAATATGGGGATTTCAAAATTAACTTGTACCTTAAACGGTGTGGCATTTCCAGAGTAGTTGTTGGAAGCCGATGCGTCGCCCCTGGGTAGCCACTGAAGGATCTGGGCAAAGTTGTCCATCATCGCGTTCCTTTGTTGCTCGAGGGCTTCTTCGAGCAAGATTTTGATAGGATCTCCTGCCCCCTCGTCTTTCTTTTCATCCGCCATGGGAGGCTGTCGGGATTTGCGAGGCTGGTCTTGCAAAGGTTCAACTAGTTCAAGCCCTAGCTCCTTATATCCTGACCTCGTTGGGGAAATGCAAAGAAAAACAGAGAAAAAAAGCAGACCGCTCTAATACCACTGATCCGAATTTAAACAGAAACGCAACAAATTACAGAGATAACCATAAACACAGAGATGCAGCGGAAATAATACTTCACTTCATTAATGTAAAATAATGAAATATGCTTACAAACAGAAATGGAAATAAACCAGCTAGGGCGATGGTAGCTTATCTCTGAGAAGAGATGCGGCAGCTACATGCCTATGAACTGCTTTACAATGAGGCTCAAGGGCCTTTCTATTATTGAACAATAAGAGCAAACCCTAAACAACCAAAACCCTAACCCACGGAGATGTAACACCAAGAGTTTATGGGCCCCGTTGGGGTGAGTTGGACAACCAACTTCCTGAGGTCGTGACTTGGTCATATTATCTCCATTTGACGCGCACGATAACCCGTTGGAAAGATATCTTTGAGGACTACGACGAAAAATACAATTTTAGACATAAAATCGCTGGTGGTAGATTTCCAAAAAAACGTCGTTTAGGACCTCAAAACGGCTCTGGAAGTTTAGGACCCGAAAAAACTATTAAAAATAGTAAATTGTGCTACAATTAAGGAAATTGAAAAATTGAAAGAAGCAATGGTGGGGGTCCAAGTGGAATTGGCGGGTGGCCAACAATATCCACCTGGATCAACATCAATCTACACACTACCCTACACATTAACACATTGACAAGACATTAATAATACATAAATTTACATATTAACGCATTGATAACATATTAACTATACATTAACACATGTCACCAATGGTTGACTATGGTTGGTTACAATAAACATGGTTAACCATAGTCAACATCAGTGCCATGGTCAACCATAGTCACCACATAAATTAAGTTTAATAATGTTCCCAATGTGACAAACAACAAGAAATGTCACATGTGACGAACAATAAATAACATCGCAAGGTGATGAACAAGAAACATTGTTGCAATTTGATAAATAAGAAATGACATTGCAGCATGGTAAACAACAAACAATGTCATAATGTGATAATCGACAAACCACATCACAATTTGATGACATTGAAATGTTACAAATAACAAACAACATCCCAAGTAATCAGGTAGTTGTTTTCCTCTCCTGTCCTTATAGTTATCTAATCTTTTTTTCCAGAGAGAAAAATCGTAATCTTTCATTATGAGAGAAAAATTACATGTAGTAGATGCCTGAGGCATATGCGATACCTGTATAATCAGTCTAGAGCTTTGTACAATATTTTGCTAAAGCAAAATTTATGGCCTTGCCATCCAGATTCAAAAAATAATATTATCTCTTTTGTCATCAGAAAAATAAATATATGCATATTTCTAAGTCTATGTATAACTCAAAAATGACATCGAATATAGTTACTAATGTAAACTATGTCCGATCCACCCTGAAGTAGTCCTGGTCTATATATGGTCTGTGATGGTATTGATAGACCTCCGTGCCCAGCTGTTCATTGATTAACCACATGCCTCGGGGAAGTAGCGAGCCCTCCTTGGAAAGCTTGTCAGCATCCTCATTGTATTCCCTGTGTATATGTTGACAAGAGACCATGTTAAAACCAGATTTGAGATTATGCACATCATTCAAAATATTTTGAAGAGATATGGCATGACATTGGTTTTTTGCATTGAACCAGTTTATGATAATTTGAGAATCTCCAAAGATCTGAACAGAAGTGCAGTTATGTGCGAGAGTGAAATGCAGCAAGTGTCTGAGAGTGATAAGCTCAGCGAAGTTATTTGTTCCTTCTCCCAGTCCTAATTTGACTTTGAAGTGGTGTTGTTCTAAAATATATAAGCAAACCCCCCCCCCCCACAGCCTTGAGGTTGTGCTGCCCCGTCGAAGAAGGCCCATGGCTGGGATTTCTCGATGTTACCAGGTCCAGATATTGTACGAGTGCGTGTTGGCTCATCGTCAGGGATGTCATGGTAAGCAGACACTGCCTTTGCGGTGAGCAGGTGCCAGCAGACGGGTTGATTCTTAAAGATGTGGCGGTTACGACCTAGCCAGATGGACCAGCAGATTATAAGTGGAAGGCACTGTTATTTTTTCCTTTGATGCGCTGTGATCCAGTTATTCCAGGCTTGCAAAATAGTAGGGCCCTGCCAATCGTTCCTCATTGAGAGATGTTGTGTAATAGATTGCCAGAATTGTGTGACATATGAGCAGGACAAAAACAAATGCTCATTGGATTCGGTTGCCTGTTTGCAGAGAACACACCAGCTCAGCCCGAATATGGATTTGTGCATAAGTGCCTCTCCCGTGGGGGTTTTGTTGTTTATGACACACCACATGAATAGGCGGGCTCGAGGGGGTGCTTTGAGTCTCCAAAGTTGCTGCCAGCAATCATGTGAATGGTTGGGTTTTTGGTCCTGTAATAAATGCATATATCCCAGTTTTGGACTGTATTTCCCATGATCAACAGGGGTCCAAACTAAGACATCGGTATCCTAATTAAGAATAATATGTGCTTCGAACAAAGCCCCAATATATGAATCCCAGATTTGTTGCCACTGTGCAGGAATATGCAGGTCATGAACTGTTCTCCAGTGCTATCTAAGAATGGATCTGTGATCTTGATCTATAGTTTGGGCGATCGTCCTGACCTCCCTATGATTAAGATATTGTATGAGGTCCGGAGGAAGAAGGTATCGATTACCCCCACCTATCCACGAATCGACACCAATTCTCACAGAGGCACCATTGTTTATGCGCCATGCCAGATCTGCTCTACTGAAAGGCATTGTCTATAATATAGCTTTCAAGATTATGGATATTCCCCCACTAGACCAGACATGTTGACGAGCCCAGTCCAGTATCTTATGTGGCCAGATGTATTTATGGTATGTCACTGTCGTCCATAGATTGTTAGCAGTAAGTAGGGACCAGCTCATCTTTGTTGCAAGTGCTTTGGCAAAATAAGGCAGATCTTTTAACCCCCACCCCCACCCCCATTTCTTAGGGAGGGCAATGTTCTTCCAGCTAACCCAGGCAAAAATTTTTCCTTCCTTATGCCCATTCCAAAGGTATCGGCTGCATATCTATTGTATATGACTGAGGATTCCTCGTGGGATCCAGGCAAGGGACATCCAGTATACCGGGGTGGCTTCCAGAACAGATTTGATCAGGACAAGTCTCCCTGCTCTAGAGAGTAATCTGTGATTCCAACTTTTCAGCCTCTTCTCCAGCTTGATCACTAACCAGATCCAGTCAGCAATCCTATAGCTGTTGGGTTTAATCCGGAACCCCAAATATTTGAGTCCTTCCGAGAGATTGTGGGGAGTGTACTGAAAGTGCAAATGGGCTGCTCTAGCTTCTTGAGGGGTAGTATGAGACAGGGTGATCGTGGATTTGGTTTGATTCGCAATCATACCAGTGGCTTTTTCAAAGAGGCTGAGAATCTCATGGAAGGTGGCTGAGTCCCTTACACTGCCATCTAAGAATATCAGGACATCATCTACAAAGAGCAGGTGTGTGAGGTGGAAGAGATCAGACATTCTTAGGCCTTTAAGTCTGCCCTCTCTCTTTGCCGAAGCAATGAGCCTGCTGAGGCCCTCCATCACCAGAAGGAATAGAAGAGGAGACAAGGGGTAGCCCTGCCTCAGTCCTAGATTGGCATGAAAGAAATGAGATGTTGAGCCATTGATCAAGATGTTATAGGAGACAGTATTAATACAGCAGATGATCCAGTTTATAAATGTTATAGGAAAGCCTAGGTGGATGAGAATCATCTTGATGAAGAGCCAGCTTATGCGGTCAAATGCCTTGGCGAGATCAATCTTGAGTATAATACTTTTCAGAGCCTTTGATTTTATAGAGTGAATGGCTTCCTGGGCTGTGCCAATGGCTTCATGAATCTGCCTATTATGGAGGAAAGCAAACTGCTCAGGGGAGATATGATGGGATAGAATGGGTCGAAGCCGATTTGCTATAATCTTGGCAATGATTTTGTAGAGGGTGTTGCAAAGAGAGATAGGCCGAAAATCATTGAAGTAGTTCGGGGAATCCGTTTTCGGGATTAGGGCTGTGAAGGTGGCATTGATGGCCTCATACATTCTCCCTGACGTCCTGCACTCTTCTACTACACTAAGAAGGTCATTTCCAATGATGTCAAAGAAAGCTATGTAAAATTCAATAGGCCATCCATCCGGCCCAGGGCTTTTGTCCTTTTGGAACCACTTGAGGGTTTCTTCCAATTCTTCTCTAGTGATAGGAGCAGTGAGCTCTTCTGCTGAGTCCTGATCGACAAATCGAGGAAAGTGCCCTGCTACACGGATGATCTCAGCTAGATTACAGCTAGGAGGTTCCTTGAAGAGTTGTTGGAAGTGTGATATGCCCAGCTGTGAAAGCTGGTGGAAGGTATGAGCGGTTCCTCCTTTAGGAGTGGGCAAATGCCAGATGGTGTTAGCAGCTTTTCTTCCTTTGGCATAGTTTTGGAAATACTTAGTGTTGTCATCTCCTGCTTTGAGCCAGATAGCCCGACTCTTTAGCCTCCAGGTTTCCTCCTGTTCCTTCAAAATCTTTGCTCTTTTGTTTTCTAGATCAATCAAATGGGATTTGTCTTCAGCACTCATAAATCCCCTATTGTTGTCATCTGTAAGGTTGGCCAGGTCAGCTTCCACAGTAGAGAGAGTCTGGTTATCCTTCTGATGTTTATCTTTGGCCCACTTAATAGTGAGCTTCTTGAGCTGTAGAAGGTTTTGGCAGAAACCTTCAGCCCTAGAATGATGCTGAGAGGGTGGATTTTGTGCCCAGTGATTATTGACCAGCTTAATATATGCAGGATCTTGTAGCCAAACTGAATTGAACTTGAAGGGTGCCCAAGGTTTGTTTGGAGGGCCAGTAACTTCCAAGTAGATAGGAGAGTGGTCTGATATGCCTCCTGACCCTACCCATTGCCTATAATGGGTTAAGCGCTGCAACAACGGGTTCTTGATGACAAACCTGTTAAGTCTCTTGGCGAGGGCGGCCTCCCCAACCCTTCTATTTCTCCAAGTAGGCAGAGGCTTTATCATAGGGACATCAATAAGCTGGGCCTGGTCAAGTAGGTTCTCCATAGTTTCTGAGAGTGGATCAACCTGTGCCGATGAGCCCCAAGACTCGCTGAATCCGATAGAGAAGTTTAGATCCCCACCCAATATGAAGTTGTCAACAGTGGACAAGGATAGGTTAAGGAGGTGATTCCAGAAAGCCTCTCTTCCTTGACACGGCCCATAGACATTCATAACCCTGAATTCCATGCCCAAATCGGCAGAGAAGAAATCGATGCCCATATAACCCTTTCCTCCCTAGATTGACAAGGGTTTAATGGAGCGGGGATTGTATCCCATAGCCAGACCGCCAGAACGTCCCATGGCATCAAGTGCAGTGAAAATCCACCCAGGACAAATTGACTGTAGAATCTTGGAAACATGTTGTGCTTCGCCTAGGGTTTCTTGAATGAGGATTAAGTCGACCGGTTCCACAGTGAATAGTCTGCGGAGGGCTAGTTTTTTGGGAGAACTAGCCAATCCCCTACAGTTAAAGGATAGGCATTTCATGGGGGAACCATGTCTAGGGTTTGCTTTGCTCTAAGAACCCGATCAAGAGATGATTGTCTGCCCGAGATTACCTCTGCCCCAGCATGGAGGATGGCATGGGTGAGGTATGATTTGCATCCTCTAGGTGGTTTAGCCAAGGATGTGGGTAGATTCAGACCAAGGCCTGTGTAAGGAAGAGTGTCCCGAGAAGGTGTGCGCAATCGGAGGTTATAGGAGTGAGGGGGTACCCGGGGGGATGTGGGAGGGGAGAGGGAAATCACAGGGTGGGTGGTGGGAGGGGTGGTTGATTCGACCAAATGATGGGAGAGAGGGGAGCATGAGATGGATGCCGGGGCGGTGATAACATGAGAATGCGATGCAGAATGCATATGTTGTGCATTTGATGCATTAACATAAGATAGAGAAGGGGATGAGGGAAGAGGAGTACCCACTGATCGAGCCGCTTCTGCCGCTGCCCGAGCTCGAGTCAGTGGAGGGGATGGAGGACCTGTAGAAGTTCCAGCTTCATGCTGCACTGGCTTGGACGGGGTCGTCTTGCGAGGAGGTTCTGGGCCAGTCTCTGTGTGCTTTCTGTTGATGACAGGAGTACCTTTGTCAATGCCTGTTTCTTGCACTGCTGCTGTCTCCTGGGCTTTCACTACCAGGGGGCATTCTTTGAATAGATGCCCAACCTTATGGCATGCGACATCTAAATGGCACTCCTTCGTAATCCAAGATCTGTACCCGGGTGAAGTTCCTCCACTGCAAAGTGATCTTTTCTTCCAATCCCTCCCGAGTGTCCAGGTGCACTAATATACGAGCTAATGAACGATTTTTGGATTGGACAATGGTTTTGTCATAGTCCAGGAACGTACCTAGGGTGTTGCCAATTTTGATAAACACCTCTTCTGACCAATACTGCAGAGGTAATCCTGGCAGCCTCACCCAGAGAGGCCCTGCTCCGATCTGCTCTTTCTCAGGGTCAAAGAGAGGGCTCCATCATTTGAGTAGAACCCGCGCCATCTCAATATGCCAAAATCGGGCCAAAGACATATTGGTGTATTCTTTGTGTGCAAATCGAAGTGCAAACCATCCGCGAGGCAGGGTTTGAACCTCCAGCAGCTGTAGGAAAATCTGCCCCCAAATCTCCTTCACCCATTGCCCTAATCGATCCGCTGAGTAGGTTCTACCTCGTACCCTGCCCACCAGTACTTTGCTTGCATTGTCGGCAATATCCCCCATGGTAAGGCCTTCGCCAAATTTGATAGTATAATCTTTCCCAGATGCTCTGATGCACTTGGATTTCTTTTTCCTTGTCCGAGGCGCAATAGGGTGGGCTTGCAAAGGATCAACTGGATTGCTTGTCGCCGAGGAGGGCTCCGTCATCCTAACCCTAACAACAGGGGTGTCGAAACATCCCGAAGGGATCGCGGATTCCTGTTGAATACCACCAGATCCTTGTAGTTAGTTGCTTGCTGCGAAGGTGTGGCCGCTTCTGGAGCAGGTCAAGATCTAGGGTTAGGGCTCTAAGCGAAACAGAGGTCAGTGGGAGGTGTGGGGTCGAAGAGCGGGGACGTGCAAGAGGCGAGGAGGTTGAGGGTTGTGGGTGACAAGGGCGGACAGTCGAGGCCACGAGAGTCAATGGAGAGAGAAACGATGCGGGGGGATTTGTCCTTATGCCCAGGCAGGGAGACAACCGACACCATTTGCGAGCAGGACAGGGCAATTGTAATAGTGGCTGGCTTCTGAATGGGGTTATGGAAGATAACCTGATCGAGGAAAGGATCCGATGAATAGTCCACCGCTTAGAAATCCATTCCCTCCATGCTAAGCTGCTGAAAACGACATGTGCAGGCTAGGATCGACGCAGGAAGCTGACTGGGGTGACCGTTATGGGTGCCTGTGAAGGTTAACCAGAGTCAGCGACGGGTGCTAAGCTAGAGTTGCAGAGCTCCATCTTCTCTTTTTCCTCCCTCCTAATTTTCAATAAACACCCAACAAGTTCTATAGCTATCTAATCTTATAACTATATAATCTTATATTATTAATAAATAAGAATAAAATAAAAATAAATATTATTATTACTCTTAATAATAATTTTCATTTTTATAATAATAATTATCATTTAAATATAAAGATGGTTTATAATAAGAATTATAATTATTATTATTATTATTATTAATTAGTTATAATAATAATTAATTTTAATTATAAGATATACTAATTGATTAATTCATCAAAACTATCCAATCTTATATTATTAATAAAACTAAAAATAATAATTATTATTATTCTTAATAATTGTTATTATTGAATATTTATAATAATAATTATCGTTTATTTATAAAAATTATTTATAATAATAATAATCATAATAATTATTAATTATTTATAATAAAAAATAGTTTTTAATTATATTCTTTTAGAATTACAAATATAATAACTCAAAAAAATTAAACTATATAAAATCTATTCAATTAATTAACTAATATTATTATTCATTATTGAATATTTATAATTATTAATAATAATAATTATTTATAATAATAATAATCACTATTAATTATTTATAATAAAAATTAGTTTTTAATTATATTCTTTTAGAAATAATAACTAAAAATTTTAAAACTATATAAAATCTATTCAATTAATTAACTAATTAATCACATCATCTAATATAAAATCTATTAATAATAACAAAATTAAAAAACAATTTACTAAAAGATTATAATAAATGGTTAATAATTATTATAAATTTAAATTTAAATTTAAATAAATTATAAAATTCATTCAGTTAATTAACTAATTTAATTACAATATTCAACTAATATGAAATCTATTAAAAAAATGAGAAGCAATTTATTTAAAGATTAAAACTTTTAATGCCGTTAATAATTATTATAAATAAAAAAATAAAAATAAAAATTAATAGTCGGCCTTCATCTCGTCAAAAAAAAATCAAAAAATTTCTTTTAACTATTTATCCTATCAGTAGGCTCTTCTTCTATCATCATTCAGATTGGTTCTGATGATGGATCCCTATTGGGATTTGAAACGTTGACAAATATGGTGTCTACTATGGATACTCCTAGACTAAACTCAAAACAAACAACATTTCAAAGTAACAAATAACAAATGACATCACAACGTGATGAACAACAAATGGCATTGCAATTTGACAAACAATAAACGTCATTGCAATTTGAACCAGGTTTACCAAGTTTATGAGGTTGAGATAAGTTTAGTAAGTTGAGCTACGTTTAATAGGTTGACCTATGTTTTGTAGGTTTACTAGGTTAACTATAGTCATCCATGGTCAAACCTAGTCAATTAGGTTGACTTCGGTTAATTAACTCAACCATAGTCAACTTAGGTTTAGTAGGTTGACTAAGTTTATTAGCTTTACTAGGTTTACAAAGGTGACCTAAGTTTATAAGATTTACTAGGTTGACCTAGGTTTACTAGGTTAACCTACCTTTACTAGGTTGACTAAGGTAACCTAGGTTTATTAGGTTAAGCTAAGTTTATTAGGTTTATTAGGCTTACTGGGTCTACTAGGTTAATCTAGGTTTACTAGGTCTATTAGGTTTACCTAAGTTTGCTAGGCTTTGACCTAGGTTTTTTAGGATATTAGTTTGACCTAGGTTTATAGGATATTAGTTTGACCTAGGTTGACTAGGTTTATTGGGTTGACCTACTTTCAATAGTTTTATTAGATTTACTAGGTTAACATGTGTTTACTATGTTTACTAGGTTTACCTATGTTCATTAGGTTTACTATATTTACTAGGTTGTCCTAGGTTTACTAGGTTGTCCTATGTTTACTATGTTAACTAAGGTTTAGTAGGTTTATTAGGTTAACCTAGGTTATTAGGTTTACTGAGTTTACTGGTTGACTTAGGTTTATCAGGTTTAGTGCGTTGGCCTAGGTTTATTAGGTTTACTAGGTTGACCTAGGTTCACTGGTTTATCGTACGTTTATTAGGTTGACCTAGGTTTATTAGGTTTATTGGGTTTATTAGGTTGACTAAGGTTTATTAAGTCTATTAAGTTTACTAGGATGACCTACATTACTAGGTTTAGTTGATTTACTAGGTTGACCTAGGTTTACTAGCTTAACCATGGTTGATTAGGTTTACTAGGTTGACTTAAGCTAATCTATATTGACATATGTTTACTAGGTTTACTTAGGATTATTAGGTTGACCTAGGTTTATTAGGTTTATTGGGTTTATTAGGTTGACTAAGGTTTATTAAGTCTATTAAGTTTACTAGGTTGACCTAGGTTTACTAGCTTAACCATGGTTGATTAGGTTTACTAGGTTGACTTAAGCTAACCTATATTGACATATGTTTACTAGGTTTACTTAGGTTTACTAGGCTTATTAGGTTGACCTACATTTAATAGATTTACTAGATTTACTAGGTTGACCTAGGTTTACTAGGCTATCTGGGATTACTAGCTTAACCATGGTTTTCTAGGTTGACCTATTTTACTGGGTTTACCATGTTAACTTGTGTTTACTAAGTTGACCTAGGTTTATTAGGTTAACCTAGGTTTACTAGGTTGACCTATGTTTACTAAGTTGACCTAGGTTTACTAGGATGACCATGGTTTACTAGGTTTACTAGGTTGACCAAAGTTTACTAGGTTTACCAAGTTGACCTACGTTTACTAGGTTGACCTAGATTGACTTAGGATTACTAGTTTTTCCAGGTTTACCTAGGTTTAATACGTTTAATAGGATTGTTAGGTTTACTAGGCTGGCCTAGTTTAATTTTATTGATTTATTGCTTACTAGGTTGACCTAGGTTTATTCAGTTTACTGGGTTGACCTAGGTTTGCTACGTTGACTTGGGTTTACTAAGTTAAGATGGGTTAACTAGGTTTACAAGGTCTATTAAGTCAACTAGGTTTACTTTATTTACTAGGTTGACCTAAGTTTATTAGGTTGGCCTAGGTTTACTAGGTTGCCCTAGGTTTACTAAGTTTATGATGTTGACCTAGTTTTACTAGGTTTACTAGGTTGAACCTATCAACTACCATGAATAGGTAGTCATATCCCTTCCTTGTTGTTGGTAAACCTGCCACAAAATCTATGGAAATGCTTTCCCAAGGAGGAGTGGGCACAGACAAGGGATTATATAGACCTTGTTTCCTGTTACTAGGCTTATTGGTACAACAAAGCATGCATCCCCTTATGAACCTAGCTACCTCTTCTTGCATCCTGGGCTAATGCACATACCTTTGCATGTTGGCCACTATCTTCCCTACACCAAAGTTCCCTGCAAGCTTAGAGTTGTGATACTTTCTAATTAGTTGCAATCACTCCCCTTTAGGAATACATAACTTATCCAGCCTATAGAGTAACCCCTCCTGGAGATGGTATTCAATTGTGTTGTCACCAACATGCACATCGCTCTGGCTCTACAACAACTAAAACACCTCATTGAAGTCCTTATCCTCTGAATATGCCTCTTTGTATGCATCATGGGTGAATGGCTCCATGTGCATAAGAGTTCCCAAACTTGTGATCTTTGATGTGGGTGGCCTTGAAAGCATGTCAACTAACTTATTGATGTTGCCCTTCCTATACTTGATCACTAAATAAAATTGTTGTAAAAACTCTATCTATTTGTAATGCCCTGTTTGATTTAGCTTATTATAGGCATGCAGTGTAGTGGTTGGTGATATATGTGGATCACTATCTCTTTTCCCATCAGATAGTGTTTCCACTTCTTCAAAGCTTGCACCAAGGCATATAGCTCCTTATAGTGTGTAGGGTAGTTGAGACATGCCCCATGAAATACTTCATAATGATAGCCTATAGGCCTTCCTCCCTGCATGATCTAGATTGGATCGTTATATTGTTTTCCATCCACATAGACGTTTTTAGAGTGGAAAAAGTGGAGGAATCAACTCACATGACCATTTTTACCGATGGGACCCAATTTGGTAGATTGGGGTTTGAAACCTGTTGGAAGCATTTTGAGATCAAACGACATTTTTTAGGGGTAAAACTTTACCACTTTTGTGTGGCACTTTATTTTTCTGTTTTACACAAAGACCTTTTCAATGGTGCATGAATTACCTCAATCATAGTTTGTATGGAAATTTATGCCACTTGAAAGTTGACCCTCCTATTTTGACCACCATAATTCGAGAGGACATCACATCAGCCCCCATTATTCATGGAAAAGGGGTTAGTTATGTGATCATGAAGAAGAAGACTTTAGAATATTAAATCTTGCAATTCTAGTTAAGAGTTAAATGAGTCAAACCTAACCACTAATAAGTTATTAGGTTGTGCTATAATCAGGCAACTAGGAGGAAGAAGGGTTCCATTCTTTTCGATTTCAATTTGTTCCATAAATGAGCAAAGTAGCTGAGAGGGATAGGAATATAGCACATAAAGAGGAGTTATGGATTGTAGTAGCCCAAAAGGCACTGGCCTTACTTCTTTTTTTTTGCATCCATTTTTTATTCAGAGAAAGAGAACAGTGCGACCTCACCTTTTAGTTGGGTTTTCTTTCAAAAGGGTTTCCCAGGATATGTTTTGCGTCAATTTTGGTTGGTGAGTTTTTATTTTATGATTCTATATTTTATACATAATTATAATATGCAGGCATACACAATAAACAATGATTAACAAATCTATAAAACTAAGGAGAAATAAACCCTCATAGTTTAGATTTCAAAATTTCCAATATATTTTAGTAGATTCGTTGTGATAAACTATCTAGTGGAATATCCGTGGTAGTTTGCAAATCACTATATCAACACTGCTCCCATGGCATACCCACTTGCATTTGTCTCCACTTCGAAGGGTTGTTGCAAGTTCGGTAATGCCAGAACTAGTGCTTGACTAATATTCTTCTTTAACTCCTCGAAGGCCCTTTGTTAACAATTTCCCCAATGGAAACTCTTGCCACTCACTATTATCACATGAAGTGGTGATGCTCTTGCTGAAATCGAGGTTATGAATTTCCTTAGTTAATACGTTGCCCCAATGAAAATCCTAACCATATAGACATTAGTAGGCATTTTCCACTTCAAGATGACCTCCATTTTGGCAGGATATGTCTTCAACTCTCCTTCACCTATCACATATCCAGATAAACTAAAGACTATTATGTAAACTCACACTTCTTGAGATTTTCCCACAGTTGGTGCTTCTTTAATGTCTTTGGCACCTACATCAAATGTGATATGTGCTCCTCCTACGTAGCACTATATACTAGTACGTAATCTAAAGAGACAATATCAAATGAATCTTGAAAGGGTGTATAATATCATTCATTAACCTCATAAACGTAGATGATGCATTACATAGACCAAATTGCATGATTAACCAGTCATACAAACCTTGTTTGGTTTTGAAGGTGATCGTCCATGTATCTTCTTGTCTTACTCGAACCTAGTTATATCCTGACAGTAAGTCCAACTTGGTGAAGTATTTGGCTCGCTACAATTGATGCAATACATCATCTACCTTTTTTTTTTGAGGGGGGGCAAGGAGGGGAGGTGTAAATGTTGTTGAGAGTAAATTTTTTAACACCCCTTAATCAATACACATCTTCCAATTCCCATCCTTTTTTGGCATAATGATGATGAGCCACCCAAATGGTGAGGTACTTGATCGAATGACACCATGTTGTAGTAGTTGTTGCAACTACTTCTTCGCCGCACTTGCTTCTATGATGGATTGCCTATACAATCCAATGTTTGGCCTCAAGGAGTCTAATAATAGTTGGATCTCTGCTCCATTTTCCATCTTGGGCAGTATCCCTTTAGGCTCTTGGAAAACACCCCTATATCCTATAGCAACTCTTCCATTTGTTTTTTCTATTCCTTAGTACACCCCTCCAGGGATGAATTTACTCTCACTTACTCTTCTGTAGATTTATTTTCTCTTCAAAATAGTAAAACATACTTCTTTCTAGAGCTGATCAGTTTCTTGGCTTGGTTCACACTTTATCAATTTCTTGGCTTGGTTGGCGTTTTATCAATTTATTGCCTTGGTTGGCCTGGGAGGTGAGGTTGCTTTTCTCTCTTTTTCTGAATGGAAAATGGATACAAGTACAAAGACGTGAGACTTCTATCATGTGGGTTGTTATAGTGCACAAACCCTCTCTATTTTCTCTCTCCTCATCCACTCTCATCTACTCTGCTCATCTATGGAATAAAATGCACTCAAATAGAATGGAACCCCATTTCCCCCCTAGTGGCATGGTTATAACACAACTTAATAGCCTACTATTGGTTAATTTTGGCTCCTTTAACTCTTAACTGGAATTACAATATCGAATTTCTAGAGTATTCATCATCACGATCACATGGCTACCCCTTTTCCATGAATGATGGGGGTTTATGTGGCATGCTCTCGGATTGTGGTGGTCAAAACATGAAGGTCAACTTCTGAGTAGCATAACTTTTGCATATGGACTACGATTGGCATGATTCTTGTGATGTTAGAAAGGTATATGTGTTTAGAATAGAGCTAGGGATTTCTGCACCTATGTGAAAACTTTTTACACCCCCAAAAACACCATTTGATGCCTTAAACATCTTTCTAAAGGTTTCAAACGCCAATTTTCCAAACCAAGACCCAACTGTAAAAATGGTCATGTGAATTGATTCCTCCACATTTTCCACTCTAAAAGCATCAATGTGGATGAAAAATAATTTAACAGTCCATTTTGGAACAATCCATAATCCCACCAAAAAAAATAAAATAAAATAAATTGTATTCCCTCTATTGCAAAAAAAAATTCTTTATTTCCCATAGGAAACTTGATTTGTGTGCCTCACTTTTCCATTCCCCGAACCTTTTGACGCACCATCCTCACCCACCACACTAGTATTTTTGTTTACCTTTACCATTAATTTGTGTTCACTCACACAATTTCCCTTTATTTTGTGTCAATGATCGAGGTGGATATCGATGGTCACCCACCTCTTCTACTTATTCAATGTTTCTTTATCTTCTTGGCAAATTTTCTATGGCTTTTTGGGTCCCAAACTTATGGGGTTACCTTGAGGCCGTAAATGATGTTTTCATGATCTCGAGGGCCAAGGGTTTTCATGGCATAACCACAACAAAAAGTTGTAACCCCTAGATAATAATTTCCAATGGGCTATTGCGCACCCCAAATAGACATTGTATCAAAAGTTGTGCCCCCGAGAAGTTGGTGTGCTAACTAACCACATTAGGGCCCACAAACATTTTGGTGCTTCATCTTCTATGGCTAAGGTTTTGGACCCCTGGGATTATTTCTCTATGTTAAAATACCATTCTTTGACCTTTTGTAATAGTTGTTGTGCATGAGTGTAGCTGCCATCTTTCTCCCTTCATAGATAGCTACCACCATTCTAGCCAATTTGTGTTCTATAGTATTCAATTATTTTATTTATTAATATAAGTCGAATATTCACTCTATTATCGATCTCTCTATTGTATTTTTATGTGTGGGTTTCATTTCCTTTCCTACCTTTCATTTCATTCCTTATACAACTCAAATTAGTGGTATCATAGTAGTCCACTCCTTGTTGTTTCTTAGTGCATGTCCTCAATGAGTTTAGGGTACAAAGTGTTGGGTCTCAAGATAATTTCACTTGGAAATGTTTTCCCTTACAAACCTAAGCACCCTACCATGGCAGAAGAAAATAGAGATGATGGAATAAGAGATCTTATTAAATAGTTTCTCGAGGAAGCACTCACCTGATGGAGGAATGAGATGATAGATAATTTCACCCAGATCCTTCAATGACTAACAACAACCGTTAATTCACCTTCAACAAGTAGTAATTTTGGAGTGACACCCTTCAAGGTACAAGTTAAATTTGATATCCCCTTATTCAAAGGCCAAATATATGCATCTGCTTTAGAGAAATAGTTAAATTTGTTAGAGGGCTATTACTTTATCCAACAAATTTCTAATAATGAGAAGATCACCTTCGCACTCCTAAAAGCCCTTCCCCATGCCACAAAATTATGGGAAGGTTACTGGGAGAGACACAATGAATATGAGTCTATAATATTTGATTCAGGACTCTTTTGGGCCGCTTTTTTTTATGCCCTTTCTAAGGAATTCTACCTTGTACGGAATTTTGATGACTAGTAAACGAGATGGACGACTCTGCAATAAGAGAGAGAATCATAGACTTTGAGTGGCACATGGATTTGATAATGGCCTACACAAGTTCATCTAAACGAAGATGGAATTATTAGACATCTCTTCATTGGGATTTGCTTATCAATATTTTGTCAAAATTGAGCATAAATTGAAGCAACATAGCAATCAAGGGTTCGAGTTTGCAAATTGATTGCAATAGAAACCCATAAAAGGTGACCTTAACTCGTAGAACTAAGGATGACGCAAGGAGATCCAACCTAAATACAACCAACCCAAGTCGCAAGAAAATAAAGGTAATGAGAAGTTGAAGAAGGGCACTGGAAAGTGGTGTGAGTTCCATAAAAGCCCCTGACACAACATTGATAAATGTTGCTCAAAACAATTAGTGTTGTTTGGGCTTAAAGAAAAAGAAGTGGACTCTAGGTTAAAGTATGACTCAAAACATGACAAAGGAAAGTGGATCATCGATGCAGAGCTCAGTGCTACCATCGAAACCTCAAATATACAACCATAAGAGTTAGAGGATCTTGAGGAGGGGTAGCGCCTCTTCCATTCACAGATGTGGGTGAAGCAAACCCCACTGCATTTCATTGTTGATAGTGGGATCCAGGAGAACCTGATGTCATCAAGAGATTAAATTTGTCGACTGCGCCACACTCCCTACCATACACAATTGGTTGGTTAAGCCATGGATGAGATATTTGTGTTAGCCATCAATGTTTCTTGTCTTATTACATCAAGCCCTTCAAAGATGAGTTGTTATGTGATGTTGCTTGACTCAAGCTTTGTGATGTTATTTTAGGACAACCTTATATGTGGAAACATCATGTCATCTATGAGTCTCATATGTGTAGTGTCATAGTTACTCTGAGGGGTAAGATCTATAGGGTATTGGAGGTAGTTCTGACTAACGTAATTTCATTGATCTCAACAAAATAATGTTGAAAATTAATCTCTCAAATTTCAAACTTTGTCTTCTTCATGGTTCAATCAGAAGGTGAAAGAAATATCATTGCAACCACCACAACCTCAACATAGGGGCTCTCTACAAAATATGAGTAGGTGGATAAGTGTTTAGTCAATTTAGTGTTCCTAAATTGATGTCATTAATTGTCAACCCGGGGCTCGTAAGCTGATGAAGTGAAGGTGTACTATATGTACTTAAGCAACCTCTTAGAGCTTTTTGTCGTTTGGGGTGTTGTTTGTGGTTAATTTATCTTCCTAAGATGGAGTGGTGATTTATAAACAGATGAGTGATAGTGTGTGTAAGGTGAGTTCTAGATGAGTGAGAGTGTGTGATTAGTGGTTTCTAACTACTTGCTGAAAAGGAAAAGCTTAAAAGAAATAAATAACTTGAAATGACTTGAAAGCAAAGAACCACTTTCTAATGGCATTAGACACCATTCATGCTGCTGCAAATAAAAGGTAAGAAAATCACTTTAAAAACCAATGATAATGTTTATCTCTTCCTAACTCCCTGCTTCTAACACATAGTACTGTGTAAAACACGATTAGGAAGTAGCTAAAGATGAGTTAGAAAAGTGATCAAAAATGAGAAAAATCTACTTTAAAGACTAGTTATAATGTTTTGCTCTTTCTAACTCTCTGCTTCTAACACATAGTACTGTGTAAAGCACGATTAGAAAGTAGTTAAGGATTAGTCTAAAAAGCACTCAAAGCCAGCTGTAAGTTATTAGTATTCTGATCTCTAAAAGATAAACAATTTGTGATAAAGAGATCATTCATATGTTAGCAGACAACTTTGAGAAAGTAAACTAAAAAAAATCAGCTATGAAAATAAAGTAAAGGCAGCAACTTTGAATCTGTCAACTGAAACTACCACTAGATATAAAGCAAATACACAAACACAAAAACAATCCCGGGTTAAAAACCTGCAAAAGAACAATGCTGATCAGCTTAAAATAAAGGCTGGAAATGAAATAACATGAAAGTGAATTAAGCTGTACATGTTTCAAGAAAAGGAAATGTTGAATGGAAAATGAAGAAATAGCAAGAATATAAACATGAAATACTATACAAGGGCAGTCATGAACAAGGGCCCTCCATTCATAATACCCAAAGAAGACTCAAGGAATTGAGAACTTCAGAACAGCACTGCTTCTATTACTCCATGTGCAGAAAATTACAGTCAAGAGTGCTAGAACAGCACTATTAAAACAGAGTCTTGGAATGCACTAAAATGATAACGAGTTCATAAAACACAGCAACTAAAAAGTAACATTAAGCGTATGCAAACGCTAGTTTTTATAGGCATCTGAAAGATGGCCTAATGCGTATAGCTAAAACTTGAAAAATAAACTAACTGTCATGCGTAATTAAGGTTCAATAACACGTCATAAGCCTCGTGGATGAGCTGGAGGTTCTGGTCGTTATGGGCATTGAATCCAGAGTTGGATTATGTCCCCCACAACCTGCGTAACATGGACAAATCACCGTTTGAACTGGACCCAACAGCTTACGTATCACCGTTAAGCTGCCTTTGTTGACCGTAACTTGACCGGAGGTACAGATGACGTGGCTGGCTGAACCAATAGCACAGGAACCTCGAGCACCTTGATTCCTAAGTGCCCATCTGGTGTTAGGATATTCCGACACATAGGATATAGTTAAGTTCAACTTGGTCTAGCATAGAGTTAGGTTAGAGTTAGGTAAAGTGTGTTTCTTTACCGTTGTACATTTTGTAACTTACAATCTGACGGTCACGATATGTAGTGATCCGACGGTTCACTCTCACCTCGGTATTACCGACACTTGATCCGTGGCTTGACACCCGATTGGTCCATGAGTTCTATTTAAAGCGCATGGAGGGTCATTGTTCGGGTAATCCGTGCATGAGAGAAGCTTATGTAAATTTTCATTCTTTGATTAATAAATTGTCTGTACCCACGTTGGGACAGGCCGTGGACTGTTTCCCTCCTTGCACTCTGAGGGTTTTAACCACGTCAAAAATACTGGTGTATTGATTTGAGATCTGGTTGTGAGCGGTGTCCTTTTGGTATTCTTTCTGAGGAACTTACCCTGTAAATTCCTACATGGTATCAGAGCTATTTGAGGGCCGCGTCCGTTGGTGATCCAAATCTGAAGCCGGTAGAACTGCATGCGGCTGTCGTTTCCTAGATCTGCTGTTTCTGACTGCTTTCGGGCCGAGAGGACTGCTCTGTTGCATTCGGAGCATCTGTTTCAGTGAGGAACCCCTTTCGTTTCACGCGAAAAGGTTTCCGGTAGCCCTAGCTGCGTCATTTTTCAGATCGGGAGGTATACAGTGTTTTTTTTTTTGCAGTTTACTGTCATTTTCTCTCTGCTTATTTCGGTTTCGGTTTATTTAGCCTTTTTTTTTCCCGGATCTATACCTTTCATTTCTGCGTATGCTCTTTGCCCTACGATCTGGGCAAATCAGAAACAGAAAGAAAGGATTTTTCTCATGCGTATGCTCTTTTCCCTGCACCTTAGTGTGATCTTGGAAAATCAGAAACATTGAGAAAAATATTTAGTTTTTCGGTTAAAAGCTAACTTTGAGATTTTTTTTTAAAAATTCTAGTTTTTTGGCTAAAGCTAACTTTGAGCCGTAAGGTTCGTTTTTCTTTGCATATTCGTGTTGGGTTTTGTGTTTTGTGTTTTGTAGGGGAAAAGAGCCTTCCCAAGGCAAGCACGCAAATCGAGGCCCCCCCCCCCCCCTCTCTCTCTCTCTCTCTCTCTCTCAAATATTTTGTATAGATCAATTGGTTCAAAGACTTTTTAAGAGAGTAGAGGTCTTGGGTTCAAGTCTCCATTTTGTGGGGGCGGATTTTTTCATTCCCGCACATTCGCGCACTTTGCCGGCAACGTCAACAATTTTTTTTCAAAAAGCCATAACTTCTTCATCCGGAAGCCTTTTTCAGAGCCGTTTTTTTTAAAACCGCCTATTTTTTCGAGATCTATCCATTGGACCACTTACTTTCAGCATCTTCAGCTTCAGTTTTTTTTCAAAAAATGGAAAGTCCATGCCAAGTCATTCTTGACAGCACTAACTACTTCCAATGGGTAGCCTACATGGGAGATTTACTTAGAAGTAAAGGTCTCTTCAGAATAGCCACAGACCAAGAGAAGAAACCCAAAGATGAAGACAAGGCCGAAAAATGGGAAAATAGACAAGATCAAGCACGTGGTTTGATAGGAATGTCTGTTTCTCCTGATCTTAGATTCCACATTGCAGAAATTGAAACTCCTCATGAAGCATTAGAAAAACTTGCTAAAGTTTTTGGGATTAAAAATGAAATTAGAGCCCATCAACTTGAGAATGAGTTGCTTACTTTGGATCCTAATAATTTTTCTTGCATTGAAGATTTCTTGTCCAAATTCAAGACCCTTAGATATCTCTTGGAAGGTGTTAAAGTTAAGAAAGAAGATGGTAACCTTATTTATTCCATCCTTACTAAGTTGGGACCAGCCTACTCTGTATTTGTTTCCACTTTCCATTCTACAAGGGAAGCTTTCATTTGTCAAGGCAAAGACTACAAACCCCTTCCTTTGACTCCTTTTGTGATTCCTTAATAAGAGAACAAGAAAAACTCTTACACCTTGGTCTTCTTAATCTTGGAAACTCTTCCTCGAAAGCGTTAGCCGCCCAGCAGCAACCAAATTCAAAGAATCCTAAGAAGTCTTATCCTCAAAGGAATGGTCCTAAACCAACTCAGCCTCAAGATGAAAGATCATTTCAGCAAAATGACAAGACCAATAAAAACAAATGGAAGAAGACTGACAGACATTGTAACTTTTGTAATCGAGATGGCCACTTAGAATCTAAATGCTTTAAGAAGATGGAAGCCTTGGAAGCCGCAATGAAGAAACATAACATCCATCTGGAGCCTACTTCAACTTCAACTTCCGGAACGGCACTTTCTGCATGTCATCGTCAATCATCTCAGTCTGGTTATGCATTAAATGTATCTTCTTCTTCTTCTCATTCTCATGAGTGGCTCATTGATTCTGGAGCCTCTTGTCACATGGCCAAAAACCAAGCCATGTTTTCTTCTTTAAATGATTGTAACACCAAAAATATATATGTTGGTGATGATAGATCTCTTAATGTTGTAGGGACTGGAACTGTTCATCTAGACAATGGTCAGTTCAATGATGTATTATGTGTTCCAAACTTATCCTGCAACCTTCTATCTGTCTATCAGATAACTCATTCAGGTGAAGGTAAAATTGTTGAATTTTCACCTCATGATGTTGTAATCAAGGATCTAAAAGATCCTAAACAGATTCTAGCTACTGGTCTTGCTGATGATTCCAAAAGGTTGTATAAGTTTCACAACTTTGGGTCATCCCATCTTCCCTCAGTATTTGTTGCTCATAATGATGAAGTGAGCAAACTTTGGCATGAGCGGTTTGGTCACTTAAACTATCGCTCCCTTCAGCATCTATGTAAAGAAAATATGGTGACAGGTCTTCCTATGGTATCTTGCAAAGATGGTGTTTGTTCCGGATGTGTACTCGGAAAACATCATCGGGACAGTTTTGACAAACGTGCCTCTTGGCACGCCTCAGCCCCTTTACAGCTTGTGCACAGTGATTTATGTGGTCCTCTTCCTGTTGCTTCATTCTCTGGCTGCAAGTACTTCTTAACTTTCATTGATGATTTCTCTAGACGCACTTGGGTATACTTCTTAAAACTCAAGAGCGAAGTATTTAACACTTTTTTGGCCTTCAAAGCATTTGTTGAAAAACAATCTGGACATCAAATTCTTAAGCTAAGAACTGATAATGGTGGAGAATATGTTAAAAACGCATTCATCAACTTTTGCACCGAAAATGGAATTCAAATGCAACATACTGTTCCATACACTCCACAACAAAATGGTGTAGCTGAAAGGAAAAATCGCACCTTAAAGGAAATGGCTAATTGTATGCTGCAATCTAAAGGACTCAGTCTTAGTTTTTGGGCCGAAGCAATTAATTGTGCAAATTATATAATCAATCGCACTCCTACTAAGGTTCTAGAGAATATCACTCCAGAAGAAGCTTGGAGTTCCATTAAACCAGATGTAAGTCACTTTCGTGTGTTTGGAAGTGAAGCATGGGCCCATATTCCAGATGAAAAGCATAAAGCTTTAGAACCTAAGAGTGAGAAATGTACTTTTGTTGGATATTCTGAAGATGTAAAAGGTTATAGACTTATTCCATTTAAGTCCAAAAATGTTATCATTAGAAGAGATGTAAAATTTGATGAAAATAAATCGGCCTGCGAGCCTAGTCCGGCGGATGTGCCACCTCTTCCTATCTCTTCTATCTTTGAAAACATTTCTTCTTCTGATGATGAAAGCGAGGATGATAATCCTCCCCCACCTTCTCAGGATCCTCAACTTCCAAGATGGGTCCGTGCTACTCGGGATGCAGCAGGTGATCTTGCCGGTGATCCTACAGATCAGCGACGTACACGTTCTCAGTTTGAAAGAGCCTCTTCTTTACTGGCTCAAGCTCCAGTAAATCATGATCCTGACACTTTTGCAGAAGCTTCAGGCCATCCACATTGGGAAGCAGCTATGAATGAAGAATATCATTCATTGATGACAAATGATACATGGGATCTTGTTCCTCTACCAAAGGGACGCAAACTTGTTAGATGCAAATGGGTTTACAGAACCAAGTATGGACCAGATGGGAAAGTTGATAAACATAAAGCTCGTCTAGTTGCTAAGGGCTTTTCACAGGTTGAAGGCATTGACTACACTGAAACCTTCTCTCCAGTTGCCAAAATGAACTCTATCCGCCTTGTTCTTTCCCTTGCTGCCTCTTTAAAATGGGAAGTCCATCAAATGGATGTTAAATCTGCCTTCTTGCATGGGGACTTGCAGGAAGAAATCTATATGGAACAACCCATTGGCTTCATACAAACAGACTCCAGCCTCGTTTGTCGACTTAAGAAATCCCTTTATGGCCTCAAGCAAGCTCCTCGGGCTTGGTATGCCAAAATGGATAGCTTTCTTTTAGAATCTGGCTTTTCTAGGTGTCATTCTGACAATACTGTCTACACCAAGAAAGTGGGCAACTCTCTTATCATCCTTGTTCTTTATGTTGATGATCTTATTCTTACTGGTAGTGATCCCAACCTTATAAACCATGTGAAGTCCAGCCTTAAAAAGAAATTTGAAATGACAGACTTAGGACACTTACACTATTTTCTCGGTCTTCAAGTCTTGCAATCCCAAGAAGGTATTTTCCTTTCCCAGTCCAAGTATGCTTGTGATATTCTTCGTCATTTTCACATGGAAGACTGTAAGCCAGCCCCTTCTCCCTTTCAGTCTGGAGTCAAACTTTCAGTCTCTTGTACTTCTCCTGAAGTTGATGCTACCTTATACCGTCAACTTGTCGGAAAACTCTTGTATTTAACCCATACTCGTCCTGATCTTTCCTTTGTTGTTGGCCTTGTTGCTCGTTTTATGCAAAACCCCCGTGAAAGTCATTGGAAAGCAGCTAAAAGAATACTTCGTTATGTTCGAGGTACAGTACAGTTTGGGATTCATTACAGTGCCAAAGCAGCTCCTCTGTTAGTTGGTTTCACTGATTCTGATTGGGCTGGTGACCTTGATGATCGGAAGTCTACTGCCGGTTATGTCTTCACTCTTGGTTCAGGACCTATTACATGGGCTTGTAAGAAACAGGCTGCCATTTCTCTTTCGTCAGCAGAAGCAGAGTATCGTGGTGCCGTGGAAGCTAGTAAGGAAGCCTTGTGGCTTCGTCAGATCCTATCAGAATTTGGCTTTGAGCAGCAGCATCCAACCACACTTTGGTGTGATAATCAAAGTGCCATTCAGCTATGCAAAGATCCAGTCCAGCATCAGCGCAGCAAACACATTGAACTACACATGCACTTCATCAGAAAGCTCATTCATGACCATGTTCTTGAAGTGCAATATTGTCCAACGGATGATCAGGTTGCAGACATCTTCACAAAGGCTCTCACAGAGGCGAAGTTCACTAAACTTCGATATATGCTTGGAGTTCAGGAAGTTGTCACTAAGGGGGGATAGGCTCTAGTGCCTCCTTCCTTCTCCTATTGTGTCATATTTGTAAATCCTTCAATCCTATCCCAAGTTGTTCTTAAGGGGGGATGTTAGGATATTCCGACACATAGGATATAGTTAAGTTCAACTTGGTCTAGCATAGAGTTAGGTTAGAGTTAGGTAAAGTGTGTTTCTTTACCGTTGTACATTTTGTAACTTACAATCCGACGGTCACGATATGTAGTGATCCGACGGTTCACTCTCACCTCGGTATTACCGACACTTGATCCGTGGCTTGACACCCGATTGGTCCATGAGTTCTATTTAAAGCGCATGGAGGGTCATTGTTCGGGTAATCCGTGCATGAGAGAAGCTTATGTAAATTTTCATTCTTTGATTAATAAATTGTCTGTACCCACGTTGGGACAGGCCGTGGACTGTTTCCCTCCTTGCACTCTGAGGGTTTTAACCACGTCAAAAATACTGGTGTATTGATTTGAGATCTGGTTGTGAGCGGTGTCCTTTTGGTATTCTTTCTGAGGAACTTACCCTGTAAATTCCTACATCTGGCTCGTTTGACAAAATGACACGTGGAACCTTGAGATTAACAAAAAGGCTGCGGAATCATCAGATGGCTGCAGAATCATCAGATGGCTGCGGAATTCCTGTAAATATGTCAAAATCTAAACAAAACAGTCACACATTAGCAAAATTCCTTAATCATGCTTAAAGTCATCTAATGTAATGATCTGGGTTGGTTTGCAAGGAAAATGAGGCAAAAGAGAGAGAGATGAATGAGGGAAAACTGTAGGAAATGATGGATAATCAAGTGCAAAGTAGAGGCTCTACATACCCCCACTACGAGGGCATTGCATGTCCTCTTGCAATCAGAACATTGTTCAGTCCACCTGCTGGGATGCCTCTGCTAAGACATCCAGCCTTCTCTTCTTTCTCTGTGTGGCCACATTGGCTCTTGGTCTTTTCATCAAACATCTGAATTTTAGATTGATCAAAGCTCTATTTAACTTCCTGCATCTCTTCTTGAGCTTTTTGTTTTCCTTTTGCCACAGGCCCATATGAAGCATGGTGTTATCTTGGACCATCTTGTCCACATTGCTCTGTACCTTCAGTTTTTCATTTTCTTGTTTGATGTGGCGATTTAGTACCTCCAGCTCAAATATTTCTTGCTTTAGTGATTGAACTTGCTGCTCCAAAGGTTGAGCAGTGCTTGGACCAGCAGCTGCGTGTTCTAGCGTCTCCAGGTAATTATAAACTTTCTGCTGATCAGGGTCAACCTCTGGTGACCTCTTTGGGCTAGGCTCAAATTCAGGTTCATGTTCAAATTCAGGCTCGTGCTCAAATGGACTTTCCTCAAGTGGAGGACTGGTGTCAACATACTCAGCGTGTGGAGAGCTTTTCTCAAAGTCAGGACTTGTAGCAACCTTTTCAGGTGTGCTCAAGTCAATGATGAGTGACTTTTTACCCTTTGTGGCCCCCATTTTTCTTTGTAACCTGCTACTTCTTCTCACGGTGGTGATGTTCTGTTTTTCTTTTTGTGCCTTTTGCTTTTGTTTTTCCACCTTCTTGGAAAGGGCAGTTTCATGGAGTTTGGCCATTCTTTGTGCTAAGGGCTGAGTATCTTCTTCACTAGAGTTCTCAGGAGTAGCGTAAGTTTCTTGGGCTACAGCTTTGCCTTTATCTTTCTTTTGTTTCTTTCTACTCTCTTTTCTCTTTTGAGCAACTTCTTGGGCAAGTTCTGAAAGGGTTTCTGTGATGATTCTTTGAGCTGTTTGATCAGTGTCCACAGCAGGCTCAGGATCAATTTCATGTTCAGAATGATGTACATCAGTTTCTTCTTCAATCTGTTCTTGGACAGTTTCCTCTTGGACAACAGTTTCAGGGGTAGCCTCTTTTCTTTTTCTTCTACTCTTTCTAGGCACAGAGGTTTCTCCTGCTTCTTCAAAATGGTTTCTCACAAGAAATCTCTCCCAGGTATCTCTTTTTGCTTTCAACTGTTCCTCAACTAGCATCTTAACAAGACCATGATGATACAGATGTGATTCAATGTTTCTTGGGTTCCTTTGGACAATTGAACACATTTTTCTAAGACTTGAGAGTAGAAAATATTGAAGGTTAATATCATCTCCTAGGAAATGCATCATAACTTTGGTATGGTAAACATATAAAACTCCAAACCTTCCCTCACAAGTAAAGAATTTTTGCACTAATAATAGTAAAGTTGTCCATTCTTCCTTGACATAAGTAACAGGAATCCCTTTTGTAAAAATGCTGGTATCCATACCTGGATTCTTTAAGATTTGCTTCCACTGTTGGTCTTGTACTGATATGTTTTTAAACCATCTTTCTCCAGTTTGTGGGAGTGAAGTGGCCTGTGCTATACTGCTCTCAGTGACTGTAAACTTCAGGTCCCCTATCTCCACTTGATTGTCTTTGTCTCTGAAGGAACGTGCAAAGGCCTTCGTAACCTCTTTGTGGTAACCTCTGAATTTCTGGATGCATTGTAGCCAGTTTGCTTTCTGCAAAGCTTCTTTAACTTGAGGATATCCCTCCAGAAATTTTGAGCCCTCGGGTTCTACTCTTAAGAGTTTACCCATTGGCTCTACGGCTGTTCTAAGACTTTTGGAAAAAAGGTTACACGGCTTCAACAGTGGCCCTAACACAGTAAATTTACGGCTCTACTGTAACAGCCGTAACATACGGTCACTGATACCCAGAATTAGCAGAGAGGAAAAAGAAAAACAGAGTATGGCTAAGGTAGCAGCGTAGTGAGCACAGCGGAATAAGGGAACTGTGGAAATGAAACAACGTGAATGGAATGATACGAGAGTATGAGGGTTATGAAACGATGGGTAGAAACGGTTAGGTCCTTAGGTTTCGGTCATAGGTTCACACTTGGCTGCGGGATTATGACTTAGAGAGACGTAGTACAGTAGTCTACGTCACTTAGGTACGAAAACCTTAATGGAGGAGCAGCCGCAATTGAGTTTCAAAATCGTGAGGATCATGACCGATAAGTGTGGGGGATTCGTGGATTTTTGGTCGCATGATGGGAAAGACTGGTAATCATTACATTAAATGGCAAGAAACATAACCCCGGAAACTTTGTAAAATGAGATAACCGTAAGTTTAAGATTTAGATCATACCTCAGATCCGCGCTTGGATTGCCTTTGATCATTTTCCACTAACCCTTCATTGTTTTATTGTTGTTGCATGACTCTTTTCCACTTATTGTTGATGACTTCTGAACTGTAAATTTCTTTTCAAACAGACTGTGTTTTTTTTTATGCAGGTGCAGAGAGCTGCGGAATCGTTAGATGGCTGCAGAATTGCCAAACAGCTGCGGAAACTGTAGTGATACCCTCCGGCTGCACAAAACAACTTCAGTTAAAAAAAAATGACTTTATTGATGGAATGAAATGTGATGAATGGATGGATGGATGGAAAGAAATGAGGTGGAGTGAGAGTGATGAGATGGTGAATGAAGTGGATGGAATGGCGAAATGAGATAGAAGAGAGAGAGATTTTTTTTTTGGAAAACATGAGGTGTCAGGTGACCCTGATTTTCACCTTAGGTTTTCTGCATGAGACTGCCAATCAGAGATTGGTTTTCAGGCTCATACATTTATTCTTTTTTTTTTTTTTTTTTTTTGAAAAACCAAAGATTAGGCTGATGGAGGAGAAGAATCCTTCTCCACCAACCTGATTGCAGAATCTTCTTTAAACAACTTGACAAACTCTTTTTTTGAGAATGGCTTTTGGTAGATTTTCAAACGATGGCCATTCACAATAAGAGGAGTATGAAATTCATCAATAGTTTTCACTCGAACTGCTCCATTGCTAAAGACTTCATCAATCTCATATGGCCCAAGCCAATGAGTTTGAAACTTTCCTTTGAAGTCTTTGAATTTTGAATCAAACAATAGAGCCCAATCTCCTTTCTGAAACTTTCTTTCTTTGATATGACGATCATGCCATTTAGATCTTTGGTGCTGAACTAGATCGGTCCTTAGAATTGCATCTTGTCTTATTTCATCTAGCTCATTTAGCTAGTCCATTCTGTGTCTTTGAGCTTCTGAGAGGCTCATTCCCAATTGGACTGCCATCTTGAAGGTCTTGATTTGGAACTCAATGGGGAGCAGGACTTCCTTCCCATAAACAAGTTCATAGGGAGAATGTCCTGTTGTGTTCTTCCATGTAGTCCTATAGGCCCATAAGGCTTCAGGGAGCCTTTCCGCCCAATCTCTTCTATGAAGATGAACAGTCTTGGTGATAATGCCTTCAAGAACTTTATTGGTAGATTCCACTTGGCCATTGGATTGTGGATGGTATGGAGTAGATGTTCTGTGCTTGATCTTATATTCCTCCATTAGCTTCTCCATCAATTTAGATGTAAACTGGCTGCCCTGATCTGTTACAATTTCCCTTGGGACACCAAAACGAGTGAAAATATCCTCAAAAAGAAATTGAACAACTGAATTTTCAGTGGCAGAAGGCAATGCTTTTGCTTCTACCCACTTAGTAACATAATCAAACAAACCAGTATATACTTCTTTTGCTTTGATGGTGGATTAATTGGTCCAACGAAATCTAGAGCCCATTTCTCAAAGGGTTCGATGCATACCTGAGGCTGTAGAGGCATTTCATTTGAAGGAGTTGGTTTCCCAACTCTTTGGCAGCTGTCACACCTTCTAACATACTGCTTTGCATCTTTAAAGAGAGAAGGCCAATAATATCCTAGAGAAAGGATTTTATAGGCTGTCCTCTTGTCAGCAAAGTGCCCGCCGCATGGTTCATCATGACATGCCTTAAGGATGTCAGGCATTTCATCTTCCCGAACACACCTTCTGATTATACAATCTGGCCCTGTTTTGAACAATTCATTAGAAATCCAAGAATAATGTGCACTCTCCTGAATGATTTTCCTTTTTTCATTAGGAAATAAGTGTAGAGGAAGCTTCCCTGTAACAAGATAATTAGCCATATCTGCATACCAAGGAGTCTTGGTAGTCACTGCAAACAAGTATTCATCTGGAAACTTATCTTCTACTGGAGAATCTTCATTAGTGTTTTGGATTCTAGACAAGAAATCAGCTACTGTGTTTTGTTTTCCAGGTCTATCTAACACAGTAATGTTGAATTCTTGTAAAAGTAAAAGCCATCTTGTAACTCTACCATTGGTGACAGGTTTGTTCATTAAATATCTTATGGCAGAGTGATCAGTATGGACAAAGGTTTCATAGCCGGTTATGTAGTGTCTAAACTTGTTGATTGCATGTACCACAGCTAAGAACTCTTTTTCTGTAACAGTATAATTTAACTCAGTGGGAGTCAAATTCTTACTTGTGTAATAAATGGCATAAGGGATCAAATCCTTTTGTCCCAAAACAACTCCTAGAGCTGTATCTGAAGCATCAGTAGAAATGTGGAAAGGGAGTTTCCAGTTTGGCCCCCTTAAGATGGGTGCTTCAGATATTCTAGTCTTTAAAGCTTCAAAGGCAGATTGACACTCGGGATCCCATTTGAAATCACAGTCCTTGGTAAGCAATTTGAAAAGAGGGGATGCTATCTTAGTGAAGTTTTCAATAAATCTTCTGTAATACCCAGTAAACCCAAGAAAACTCCTAACATCCTTCTGGCAATTTGGAACAGGTAACTTAGAGATGACTTCAACTTTGGATCTATCAACCTTAATCCCATCTCCTGAAATATGATGTCCTAAAACAATCCCTTCAGTAAACATCATAAAACACTTTTCATGACTTAAAGAAAGATTTGTTTCCTTACATCTTACCAGTACTTTTTCCAAATTTTCCAAAGCTTCTTCAAATGTATTACCATAAACTGTGAAATCGTCCATGTATACCTCTACACAATCATGAATCAGATCTGAAAAAATTCCTAGTACAGCCCTTTGAAATGTAGCGGGTGCATTGCACAATCCAAAAGGGAGTACTCGGTAGGCAAAAGTTCCCCAAGGACAAGTAAATGTGGTTTTGTCTTGATCTTCAGGTGCTACCTGAATTTGATTATACCCACTAAAACCATCCAAGAATGAGAAATACTTTTTACCTGCTAAAGTGTCTAGTACCTGATCAATAAAAGGTAGAGGGAAATGATCCTTTAAGGTTGCCTTGTTCAATTCTCGATAATCAATGCAAACTCTCCACTTACCATTCTTTTTGGGCACTATAACCAAGGGAGAAACCCATTGGCTGTCTGAAATGGGGTAAATGAAGTTTACCTTGAGCAATTTCTGGAGTTCTTCTTTCACGATTTCCCTAAGGTTTGGATTCATCCTTCTTTGTGGTTGCCTAATAGGTCTGCTGTTTTCTTCAATATAGATGTGATGAATACAAGTCTTAGGATCGATTCCTTTCATGTCAGTGTATTCCCATGCAAAGGCAGTGGAATGTTTTTGCAACAGTTTAGTTAATTCTTCTTGTTGTGGTCTTCCCAAGTTTTTGTTAATGTTCAATGTTTTTCCTGGAAGGATTTCAACTGTAGAACTACCAAACTCTTCCATTGAGAAGAGAGACATCTGTCTAGAGGAGAGATATTCAATGTCTGCATCTAACTGAAACTGTGTAGAGTCATATTCTAAAGGTATTTCAAAATTTTCTAATGTATTTAGAATTTGACTGTCTTCACTGATTTCAGAGATGGTTAAAACAGGTTGAATAGTATCCTCATCATCAACCCACTCATCTTCTCCTATTTTTGTCATTGCCTTTGCTGGAGGATACAAGTTGAATTTCTTGGTGGAATTACCATCTGATATATACATGTCCCCAGACCTACAACTGATGAAAGCATCAGCTGTGGCCAGCCAAGGTCTTCCTAAAATAAGAGGATGTCCTCCTAGATTGTTCTTGGGAGTTAAAATCATAAAATCAACTGGATATTCCCAAGAATCTAGAGAGACTGGAATATCTTCCAATACACCATCAGGTTTAATGATTGATCTATCTGCAAGCTGCAGCAAAGTAGGTGTAAAGAGAAGGTTAGGAAGCTTTAACTGATCCATGGTCTGTCTACTCATGATGTTGATCGCGGCTCCTAAGTCAATCAAAGTATTTGGGATTTCAACCCCATTAATATGAGTTTTGACAATAGGGCTACCGGGATCCACATATTTTTGCATGGTAATCTTACCCATCATTATGTCTGCAATTTTTCCAACTAGATGTATCCTTTTAGTATCTCTGGTTCTTTTTCCTGTTTTCTTCAAACTCAACTCCTTTATTGTCTTCGCTAGAATGGGAATTTCTTTAATGGCTTGTAACAAGGGAATCTTGATACAGACATTCTTCAATTCATCTAGGAAATTATAGTCAGGCACCCATATCTGCTTTTCCACTCCTTTGTCAATTTGCAATCTTTCAGGAAAAGGAGGTGTAGCTAAAGGTGTAGGTTGCTCAACTATGGGAGTTGTAGAGGTTGATTCTTTTTCTTTTTCTTTTTGGATATTTTGGTTTTGAAGTGATACTTCAGAACCTTTATTGACTTTGAGAGATTCTTCCTCAGAAATGCTTGGTTGTTGAACACTTGTAGAAGGTTGATCTAAGATTCTACCTGATCTGAGTTGTACTTCATTGAGAGGAACAACCATATAGGTAGGGAATGGTTGACCTTCCATCATGTAAGCATTTTGAGGGTTCCTATTATTTGGATTTGGTAATGGCTGAGAGGGAAGTTGATTTGATTTCTGCTGGGATTGAAGTGATAGTTGAGAATTTTGATTTTGTGGAGGAGGTTGTTGTTGTTGAGGGTATGGCAATGATAGTTGTTGACCTTGATTTGGAAGTTGTGGGGCTTGCTGATTCTGAAATGATGGAGGATATTGGTAGAATTGAGCAAATCTCCCATAAGGATTTTGCATGCTTTGCATCCATGCTTGAAAAGCATTTTGAGGTTGAGGCCAAGGTTGTTGCCAAGGATTCCAATTTAATTGGGATTGAGAATTCATAGAGTTGTTAAACCCTTGATTCTGTTGTCCTTGCCAAGGTCTCCTTGCAATAAAACAGAGAGATTCAAGTGTATCTGGATCCTCTTGAAAGACTGCTTTGAGGCCAGGAATTGAAGGACAATCCTTGGTCTCATGAGTTTCTGAGCAAATTACACATGTTTCTACAACGTGTGCATCTAAGGGACATTCCCTTAAAGCATGTTTCTTTCTACATTTCGGGCAAAAGATAGCCAAAGCCTCAGCTTCTGCTTTTTGTTTATTGTGAATCTTAAGGGTATCAAGTTGTTCACTAAGACTCCCTAAGATGTCAGTTTTAAATTCATCAAGCATATTGCCGATTTCAGCCCTACTTACTGATCCTGTTGCAGATTTATTTGCCCTAAGGAGAGAAGGATCTCTAGGCCCTTTTTGAGTTTTTGATTTGCCTCTTGAGAGATGGATACAAAGTTCTACTATATCATTGAGTGAAAGTTGAGAAATATCCCCTTTCCCCATCATGTTTAGGATAACTATCCATTCATCCCTAATGGCTTTTAATAAGAGGGCTTTTAAGGTCTCTTCATCCAAGGTACTCATTTTTGCTCTTTTCAAGTTATATTGAAATCTCTCAAGTAAATCTTCTAAGCTCTCATCTTCTCTTTGTATCATTTTAAAAACCTCGTCCTTGTGATTAGTAGGCATACAATAATCCAAATACCTATCCAAAAATGTCTGTTTCATTTCATCCCAAGTCCTAATGGATTGAGTGAGTAACCCCATGAACCATTTCAAGGCTTGATCCTTCGGTGTTGAAGGGAACAATTTGAGTTCCTGGGAGTCATCCAGGTAGTCATAAGTTCGACACACCACTTCAAACTCAAATAAGAATGTTTCAGGGTCCTCAGTCCTTAACCCATGGAAGTTAGGGAGGACAGATGGTGATATGTTTTTCATAGTGGCTCGGGAATCCTCATTAACAATGGGAAACCCAAATGAATTATCCCCATCTCTATTTCCTCCTCCAAGGGGACCTCTTCCTCCATTATTGTTATTGTTGTTTCCTCCTCCTCCTCTACCTCTACCTCTACCCCTACCACCTCCTTCTTCCTCTGCCATGATGATTCTCCTAGGGATTTCAAAATCTTCTGGTTCCTCTACAAAAGGTGAATGAGAAGAGATTTCTCCTTCTTCTTCAGATGATTCCACTTCCTCAATTACAATTGGTCTTTCTGTAGGAGAAAGAGAAGAGTCTCTTCCTGGTTCAAATTCAATAGAAGGTGTAGGAGAGTCAACTCTTGGCTCTTGAATTCCAGGAATTCTAGGACTAGGAGTTTCGGTTGGAGATAAGGGGGGTGTCTCTTGTCTATCCCTTGAAGCAGATGGACTTGTAAAAATTGAACTTCGAGCTCTAGCTAAAAACCTTCCTCTAGAATCTCTAGCTCTATGCATGTCATTTTTTATTATTTTCTTCAAGTCAAGTTAATAGTTCTTTTTCTGATCTTCCAGTTCACTCTAGGTGCAAGAAGAGAGCATACTCAAGAAACTACCAAATCAATAACTTTCTCTTTTCTAATCCTCCAGATCACCTTGCAGTTCAAGAGGAGAGCATACTTTGATAGGTTATCAACTTCTTTTCTTGAAATTCTTATGTTTTTTTTTCTAAGAATATGGCTACTTAATTTCACTTCCCCGGCAACGGCGCCAAAATGTTTAGTCAATTTAGTGTTCCTGAATTGATGTCATTAATTGTCAACCCGGGGCTCGTAAGTTGATGAAGTGAAGGTGTACTATATGTACTTAAGCAACCTCTTAGAGCTTTTCGTCGTTTGGGGTGTTGTTTGTGGTTAATTTATCTTCCTAAGATGGAGTGGTGATTTATAAACAGATGAGTGATAGTGTGTGTAAGGTGAGTTCTAGATGAGTGAGAGTGTGTGATTAGTGGTTTCTAACTACTTGCTGAAAAGGAAAAGCTTAAAAGAAATAAATAACTTGAAATGACTTGAAAGCAAAGAACCACTTGCTAATGGCATTAGACACCATTCATGCTGCTGCAAATAAAAGGTAAGAAAATCACTTTAAAAACCAATGATAATGTTTATCTCTTCCTAACTCCCTGCTTCTAACACATAGTACTGTGTAAAACACGATTAGGAAGTAGCTAAAGATGAGTTAGAAAAGTGATCAAAAATGAGAAAAATCTACTTTAAAGACTAGTTATAATGTTTTGCTCTTTCTAACTCTCTGCTTCTAACACATAGTACTATGTAAAGCACGATTAGAAAGTAGTTAAGGATTAGTCTAAAAAGCACTCAAAGCCAGCTGTAAGTTATTAGTATTCTGATCTCTAAAAGATAAACAATTTGTGATAAAGAGATCATTCATATGTTAGCAGACAACTTTGAGAAAGTAAACTAAAAAAAATCAGCTATGAAAATAAAGTAAAGGTAGCAACTTTGAATCTGTCAACTGAAACTACCACTAGATATAAAGCAAATACACAAACATAAAAACAATCCCGGGTTAAAAACCTGCAAAAGAACAATGCTGATCAGCTTAAAATAAAAGCTGGAAATGAAATAACATGAAAGTGAATTAAGCTGTACATGTTTCAAGAAAAGGAAATGCTGAATGGAAAATGAAGAAATAGCAAGAATATAAACATGAAATACTATACAAGGGCAGTCATGAACAAGGGCCCTCCATTCATAATACCCAAAGAAGACTCAAGGAATTGAGAACTTCAGAACAGCACTGCTTCTATTACTCCATGTGCAGAAAATTACAGTCAAGAGTGCTAGAACAGCACTATTAAAACAGAGTCTTGGAATGCACTAAAATGATAACGAGTTCATAAAACACAGCAACTAAAAAGTAACATTAAGCGTATGCAAACGCTAGTTTTTATAGGCATCTGAAAGATGGCCTAATGCGTACAGCTAAAACTTGAAAAATAAACTAACTTTCATGCGTAATTAAGGTTCAATAACACGTCATAAGCCTCGTGGATGAGCTGGAGGTTCTGGTCGTTATGGGCATTGAATCCAGAGTTGGATTATGTCCCCCACAACCTGCGTAACATGGACAAATCACCGTTTGAACTGACGTGACCCAACAGCTTACGTATCACCGTTAAGCTGCCTTTGTTGACCGTAACTTGACCCTCGTTGACCGGAGGTACAGATGACGTGGCTGGCTGAACCAATAGCACAGGAACCTCGAGCACCTTGATTCCTAAGTGCCCATCTGGCTCGTTTGACAAAATGACACGTGGAACCTTGAGATTAACAAAAAGGCTGCGGAATCATCAGATGGCTGCGGAATTCCTGTAAATATGTCAAAATCTAAACAAAACAGTCACACATTAGCAAAATTCCTTAATCATGCTTAAAGTCATCTAATGTAATGATCTGGGTTGGTTTGCAAGGAAAATGAGGCAAAAGAGAGAGAGATGAATGAGGGAAAACTGTAGGAAATGATGGATAATCAATTGCAAAGTAGAGGCTCTACAATAAGATTGTAGAAGCATAAAACAATATCTTTGTTTCACCTGTTGGGGTGCCTTTGCACTTCCAAGTCAAGCGTTCAATTGACTTGATACCTGGTGATACTTTACCGAATCGCCCAATATATAGATGCTTTCTCTTGGAGAATGAGTCAATAAAACTTCAGATTCATGAGATCATCCAAAAGGACAACATTCAACTAAGCTCGTCACCTTGCAAGGGCCCAATTGTGTTGGTGTAAAAGAAGGATGTGACATGGAGACTCTCTATCGATCATAGAGCCCTGAACAAAATCACTGTCAAAAATAGATACCCAATCCCCCAAATTGATGATCTTCTTGATCAACTTAAGGGTTCCAAGTTCTTTAGTGAGATTGATCTGAAGTCAGGCTACCAACAGGTTCTAATTGAGCAAATTTACGTATGTAAGACAACCTTCAAATTTAAAGAAGGCCTTTTTGAGTGGTTGGTCATTCCCTTTGGCTTGACTAATGCTCTGACAATGTTCATGAGGATGATGGATGACAACCGCTCATAAACTATTTTGTGGTTGTATATTTGGACGACCTCCTCAGCTTTAACAGAACCTGGGAAGAACATTTATAATGCATTTAGTAGGTCCTAAGCACCTCATGAAAACACAAGTTTTGTGCCAATCTAGATAATTATTCAATTAGCATGTAGTGAATTCAATATTTGGGATACATTATAGATGAACATGGGGTGCATATGGACCTAGCCAAGATCCAAGTCATCCAAGATTGGCCAGCGTCGACGACCCTAACAGAGCTTTGTAGCTTTTTGGTCCTTGTCAACTTCTACCAAATGTTTGTGTTGGGGTTTTCTCATAATTCTCGACTCTTAAGTCAAGTGACCAAGGGTGGATTTAAAGCAAAGTTTTCTAGTCTAAATCACAACAGAAAACATTCGAAGATTTGAAATGTCGCCTTTTCTCTACACCAACCCTCACCTTACCAAACCTACAACAACCATTTGAGATTGAGACAAATGCCTCTGACTATGCTATTAGTGCAATCCTCACTTATCAAGGACATATGATGCCCTATCACAGTAAAACGCTTTCTAATACCGTCTGGAGATACCCCACCTAGGAAAAGGAGATGTACTCCATTATGTAGGCATGTCAACAATGGAAACATTATATTATAGGTAGGAGACGATCATCCACACTGATCATAAGAATCTATGATTCATGCACATACAAGGAAAGTTATAAAATGACCACCATAAAAAATGGTCCACGTGCCTACAACAATTCCACTTGAACATCAACTACAAGAAGGGCAACACCAACCATCATACTGCCTCAGTTGGCCCCTAATTTTTTTCACCAACCATGTTGCATACTGCCTCATTTGGCCCCTAATTTCTTCACTTTTGCATCTAGGATGTGCTCTTATGCTATCTAGGCCACCTTTTTGTTGTTTCGAGCAAGCATGCAATTCTAATTTGGGAGGCATATTACAATCACATATCAGGGCACTTTAATGTGGAGAAGACAGTAGCAATACTTCATAAGTGATTCCACTACCCAAAGCTTCGATAGCATTTCCATTGATATATCAAATCTTACATTGTTAAATCAATCATTGAGAAGCAGTGGTTGTACACTCCTCTACCTACCCTAGACAAGCCCTAGGAGTTAGTCTCCATAGACTACATGTCATTTTTACCCTCCGTCAGGCATGGTAATGATTTTCTGTTTGTGGTTGTCGACCGGTTCTCTAAGATGGCCATCTTGGCACCGTACAAGAAGAGTATCATAGGTGAAGTCACTACTAAACTCTTCTTTGAGCATGTTTGGGTTCATTTTGGGCTACCTTAGACCATTATTTTAGACAAGGATAACAATGTTATCAATGCTTTTTGGCCTAACCTATGGTCTTAAATGGATATCGAGTTGACCAAATCAACCACCTTTCATCCCCAAATAGATGGACAAACAAAAGTGGTCAATAGGATGATTGTGCATATCTTGTAGATGTACAACTCCAAGCATCCACGTACATAGGACAAAAGCCTTTCATATGTTTAACATAGCTACAACAGAGCCCTCCACAACGTTATTGGCCACAATCCTTTTCATGTGTGATTGGGGTTCAAAATCATTGACCCTATTTGATGTATCACTTCCCATTGCATCTTCATCAACATATTCCGCCCATGCTCAAGCTAAGGCATATATAATAGTTAATTTTTTGGAACAGATACATGATCTAGGTGGCTCCAGAAATGCCCAAGATTCAGAAGTGGCTTTGGAAAATCTAAAAAATCAAAGTCACTGGATTGAAGTGGAACTAGGGTTAGATCGAATATCTCGACGTAAGTTTCCAACGACGTGAACAACACCTCAATCCAAGTTTGTATGAGAAAGTTATGGCCAGTCAAAATTCTGGTCAAACTAGGCCCAGTGGCAGCCCTCATGAGACAACAATTTGGCATTCTATGACGAGGATTCCGACGGTCGAAAAAGGCGAATTTGTTGCCTACTTAATTTTCCTAAGGACCACTAAAAATCCGATGGTTGGTTTTTAAGGTTGGTATTAATAGAAAATTATTAAAAATATATAAGGGGGCGAGCCACCAACCCCGCCACCCCTCCACGAACCATATTATAAACCAACCTGTTGGTGGGTGGTCAAACCCCGCCAACCCAATGTATCAACTAGAATGTATATATGGAGCACAACACCAACGGGCATATGCCAACTGTGAGACTGGCGAGATTCGAACTCGCCCAGCCCACCAAAACGGGCTGTCTCATAGCCGCTCAACTAACACGCCAGAATTAACAACGGAGGCCAACAGCTATAACTTGGAGGCACCAAAATGGGGGTTCTGCGGGTTGGACCCCGAAACCTCCCAAACCAACGCCCTATTTTGGATTCCGCCAGCCAACAGGTCGGTGGGCCTTCGTTGGAAATTTCACTCGACTAATACTACATAAACATCACTATTCACTCAACAAAAGAGAGGGGAATCCGACCAATGAAATCGAGAGCGCCGAGTTGCAGGTGGAGGAGCGCGCCCCAAGTCGGAACTGCGCTGAGGTGGGCATGATTTTCAAGAAAGATTCCCAAGGAATCTTGGGAGCATATTTTTGTAGTGAATCTTGAAGGAATCTTAGAGCTACATAACTCACCTGCTCAAAACAGGGTAAGTCTATAGTCGTTTGACATGATTTCGCACCACGAATTCAATGGTGATGTATGTTTCTGCAGTTGAGCTTTGCATTTTCAGGCCATTCTGGAAAATGGAGGCATAAGGGTCACTTATGTAATTGATTGTAATTTGATTTTTGTTGCCATTTAATGAAAGAGGCCTCCCCACATTAAGCAAGGCCCGGAGACATAGCCCACACTAGGTGAACTCTGTTATCAAGATGTCTTGTGGCTTGGATATCATGTTTGTTTTTTCTTTCGGCTTCTTTCATGTGTTTTATGCTATTTGGTTACATTTTAAATGAAATTTTGCATGCATCCTTGAAGTAAAATATCTGGATCAATTTTTGTATCAAAGCAGGTCTTCTTGATGTGAGTTCCATGAGTGAAAGCTAACCAAGAACAAGCTCCAAAGAGGAGAAGGAAAAATTAAATCCTTTGATCCTGAAGTGGGTCGTGCAACACGAAGATGGAACATGGCAGATGAGGAAGCTCGAATGGAGGAAGAGCCAAATTATCGTAAGATATTCTTCACCATGGCAGAGAAAGTTGAAAAGTTGTTTGCAAAATATGAGAAAAAAATAAAGCCTGAGAAGAAAGAACAAGATGATCATTCCTCGATAAATCATGAAGGTGTAAGAGGAGAGCCTCCTGAACCGCCCTCTCCATCCTCTAGTGATAGTTATTCTTCTTCCTCTTCTCATCATTCTAACAAGCATCATAGGAATGCATCTAAGAAGCCATTTTTTAAGCTAGATGTAAAGTTTGATTTGCCCACATATAATGGAGAATGTAATGCAGAGAAATTAAACAATTGGATTAGACATATCGAGGTTTATTGTCAGATTCAGCAGATCAAGGAGGATGAGGCCAAGATCCAATTAGCATCTCTTCGGTTGAATGGAGCCACTCTCATTTGGTGGGAGACAAAGTTACAAAAGGGCAACAAAAACATAGGTAATCTCCTTTCTTCTTGGTCCAATTTCATTTCTGCATTAAAAGATCAATTTTATCCTTCGGGTTATCGACAAAAGACTTTACTGGAATGGAAATATTTGAGACAAGGAAAGGGTCAAAATGTACAAAGCTTCACAGAAGAGTTTAGAAAACAGGCTTTGAATTTGGGTATTTAACTTGATTCACCATAAACTATAACAAAGTATATTGGTGCTTTACATAGTTACATTAGGAATTTTTTGTTGTTATTTGAGCCTACTACTATCGATGCGGCCAATGTGAAGGCCATTCACCTTGAAAGCAGGGGCAAGAATGACAAAGAAGATCAACCCAAGAAATCATCTTTGAAACCTCATAGTGGCAAGTTCAAAGGAAAAGGAAAGGGAAAGGGAAAGAAGGCAGCTACAACCAAGAATTAGGAAGGAGCAAAGCCACCTTGCACACATCGCAAGAGGGAAGGCCATGATTGCGAACATTGTTGGAAGTTGCATCCTGAGTTGAAACCAAAGATATTTGGTGGTAAGAACAAGCAAAAGATGGTGGCAACCATACAGTAGGACCTTGGATCTGACTCTGGTGACGAGACACAGATCACAATAGTGGGCATGCAAGGTACTCTTTCTCTTCATGCTAATGAAATTTTTGAATTGCATGAAAATACAAGTTCTTCAAATGAGTCTCTTGTTAATGAATGAAAGAGGACTGAATTGTTCCACATTAGAGTTGTAATGAAATATAATAAAGTGGAAACCTTGTTTGATTTGGGCTCACAAGAAAATTTGATTTTAGAATCCTTGGTTAAGAAGTTAGGGTTAGAGACCAAGCCTCATCTGAAACCCTACCCTCTTGGTTGGGTGTGTGATAAAGCCAAATTACATGTAACCAAGCAGTGTAGAGCTATATTTGTGATTGCATCCAAACTAGTAGATGAGGTTGATCTTGATGTTGTACCTTTGGATATATGTGGCATTGTATTAGGAGTCCATATTTGTATGATAGGAAACAAATTTTCTTTCGCCATGAAAACAAGTATCATCTCACGAAAGATGAGGTGGAATACATTGTTAGAGATCATCATGCCAAAATCAGTGCCAATCTTGTAAGTGCAGGTCAAATGAAGAGATTGATCAATTCCAACAAAGGGTGCATGCTCATGGTTGTGAGAGAAAAAGATGCAGAGACATTTGAAGCTTTCCAAGGTTGTGATCCCACTCATAAAAAAGAATTGTATGAAATTGTTTCTAACTATAATGGGATTTTTCAAGAACCAAGTGGGTTGCCTCCAAAGCGTGAGATCCAACATGAGATTCACTTACAGTAGGATGCTCCTTTACCCAACATTGGTATGTACAGGTTGTTAGCCATTGAGATGGAGGAGATAAAGAAGCAGGTGCAGGAAATGTTGAACCAAGGGGTCATAAGGCCAAGTTCTTCTCCATGTGGTTCACCTATTGCGTTGGTGCCAAATAAGGATGGCACATAGAGGATGTGCATATACTACATGGCACTCAAAAAAATAACAGTGAAGAATCGATACCCTCTCCCTCGAATTGATGATTTATTAAATCAATTGAAAATTGTTGTCTATTTTACAAAACTGGACTTGTCACCTGAGTGGAAATCATCAAGTCAAGATTGCAAAACAGGATGTATGGAAGACTGCTTTCAAGGCAAAATAAGGGTTGTTTGAATGACCAGTGATGCCATTCGGACTATGAAATGCTCCGACCACATTCATGAGGGTGATGAATGATATTTTCAGACCTTTTCTTGATAATTTTGTACTTGTACATCATGATGACATTCTTTTTTTCAGTAATACATGGGAAGATCATGTGAGTCACGTTAAAAAGGTGTTTGATGTTTTGCAAAAAGAAAATTTGTATGTAAAAATTCTAAGTGTGAATTTGGTAAGACTTCTTTGGTTTACTTGGGTCACATTGTTGGAGTGGACAATTAAAAATAGATCCTTCTAAAATTGATGTGATTGTAAAGTGGCCTAAACCCACCAATGTTACATAGGTTCGTAGCTTTTTGGGTGCAATACAATACTGGAGAAGGTTCATTGCCAACTTCTTCATCATTGCATCCCCCTTACATGCATTGAAAAGTGTGAAGAAAACCTTTCAGTGGGGAGGAAAGCAACATAAAGACTTTGATACACTGAAAGAGAAGATCAATACCACACCAGTTTTGGCCTTACCTAACCTCCAACAGCCTTTTGAGATCGAGACAGATGCCAATGGATATGCCATGGGAGCAGTGTTGATGCAACAGAGGAAACCTGTATGTTACCATTCAGAGACATTCTCCCAATATGTTGTGAACTATCCCACATATGACAAGGATTTGTATGCCTTGGTTCAAAGCATGAAGAAGTGGAAGCATTATTTGATTAGCAAGGAGACCATCATTCACACAAATCACCAGCCCTTGTAGTACCTCCATTTACAAACCAAGCTTCAACAAGCACGTCATTTCAGATGGATGGGATTCCTCCAACAGTTTCACTTGGTAATAAAATACAAGAAGGGCACCAACAACAAAGTGGCAGATATGCTTTCTCGCCCTCCTATTTCTGCATCTATAGTTTTGCAAAATGCTTCTTTATCTTTTGAAAGTTATGCTGAACAATATGTTGATGACAATGATTTTAAGGAGATTTATGCAAAGTTGACTCATGGATCACAGGTGAATAATTACCATTTGCAGGGAAAATTGTTGTACCACCTTGGAAAACTTTGTATCCCCACCAATGAGAGAATACATGTAATCAGAGAGAAACATACCTCTCTTGTGTCAAGTCATTTTGGTGTAGGGAAAACTTTGTGTCATTTGCAGAGGTTGTGTTATTGGCCTCACATGAAAAATATTGTGACTCAATATGTAAAGGGATGTGTGTTGTGTTCAGTTAGCAAGCCCACTAATAGAAAATTGGGGCTCTACACACCACTCCTTGTTCCAAGTCATCCATGGGAAAGTGTGCCAATGGATTTTGTTGGTGGTTTGCCTTTGTCTAGGAGAGGTTGTGACTATTTGTATGTCATTGTGGATTGATTTAGAAAAATGTGTATCTTAATGCCTTATAAAAAGTAGATCATTGTAGAGTAAACTGCTCATCTCTTCTTTGAATTTGTATGGGTCCACTTTGGGTTGCCCACATCCATTGTGTCTAATCGATACTCTCGCTTTCTTGGAGAGTTTTTGACGTTTTGTGGAGAGTGATGGACACCAAGCTAAAGAGGAGCACGACATTTCATCTGCAGACCAATGGACAAACAAAGGTTGTCAACCGCACAATGATACATTTACTCCGAGGCTATTGTGGCAAGCATCCCAGGTTGTGGGATGAGCATCTTCCCTATGTACAACATGCATACAACCGGGCAGTATATTCATCCACTCAGAGCTCATCGTTCGACACATGATTTGGATATTTTCCAAAGGATCCGTTAGACATAGTCTTTGGGAGAGATGAAGATTCCAGTGGGCAAGATCACATGGAAAAAACACAAAAGTTCATTCAGCGAATTCAAATGATTCACCAGGCAGTGCAGGAGCAGTTGGAGAAAATTCAAGCTCAATATAAAGCTTGACATGACAAGCACCGAGTTGATCAC
This sequence comes from Pinus tabuliformis, assembly GCA_031772625.1. Classification (NCBI taxonomy): domain Eukaryota; kingdom Viridiplantae; phylum Streptophyta; class Pinopsida; order Pinales; family Pinaceae; genus Pinus; species Pinus tabuliformis. The sequence continues at coordinate 266,666,619 of CM062810.1, forward strand.
CAATTCTAGGTTGGAGACAAAGTGTGGCTCCACATCGGCAAAGAAAAAATCAAAGGGGAAGGAAAGAAGTTGAGACCAATCCGATATGGCTCATTCACCATATTAGAGAAGATTGGAGACAATGCTTTTCATCTCGATTTGCTAGCATACATGCATATGTACTCAGTGGTGAACATTGAAAACTTGAAGCTTTATGAGCCTCCTTTGATCATGGACACCGAAGAGGTTGGACAGGTTCCTATAGTGGATGACTTTGCACTTGAATACTTGGACAAGCTACCTGAGGATATCATTCTTGACAGGAGGACTAGGACTTCACGATGGGGAGACGTGGAGTACCTTTGTATTGGTTTCAAGGGAATGCATCTGAGTAAGGCCTGTTGAATTGAAAAGGAGAAAGTGAGGGAGAAATTCCCTCACTTTCCAATTGACTAATAAAGCTTTTGGCAACCCAAAATCTCATTAGTGGGGAGGAATGATCCAGGTGGCTCCAAAAATGCTCAAGATTCAGAAGTGGCTTTGGAAAAGCTCAAAAATAAAAGTCACTAGATTGAAGTGGAACTAGGGTTGGATACAATATCTCGATGTAATATTTCCAACGGCGTGCACGACACCTCAATCCGAGTTCGTATGAGAATGTTATGGCAGTTCAAAGTTCTAGTCAAACTAGGCCTAGTGGCAGCCCTAATGAGACAACAATTTCGCATCCTACAATGATGGATTCTGACAGTCAGAAAAGGAGAATTCGTTGCTTACTTAATTTTCCTAATGACCCTAAAAATATGATGGTTAGTTTTGAAGGTTGGTATTAAAAGAAAATTATTGAAAAAATATAGGGGGTGGGCCACCAATCCCGCCACCCCTCCAGGAACCATATTATAAACCAACCGGTTGGCGGATGGTCAAACCCCGCCAACCCACATGTATCAACCAAAATGTATATATGGCACACAACAATAATGAGCATATTCCAACTGTGAGACCTACAGGATTCGAATCCGCCCGACCCACCAACACGGGCGGTCTCATAACCGCTCAACTAACGCGCTAGAATTGATAGCGAAGGCCAACGGTTATACACGGAGGCACTAAAATGGGGGTTTCGCGAGTTGGACCCCAGAACCTCCCAAACCAATGCCCTAATTCGGATTCCGCTAGCAAACAAGCTGGTGGGCCTTCGTTGGAAATTTCGCCCAACCATTACTACGTAAGCCTCACCGTTCACTCAATGAAGGAGAGGGAGATCTGACTAGCGAAACCAAGAGTGCTGAGTTATAGGTGGAAGAGCGTGCCCCAAGCTAGAACTCTACCCAGGGGGACATGATTTTTGAGAAAAAAATCCCAAGGAATCTTGGGAGAATCTTTTTGCAAGGAATCTAAAAGATTCCTTGGAGCTATAGAAGTCACCTACTCAAAATAGGGTCTAGTTTATAGTCGTTTGACACAATTTCGCACCATGAATTCAATGGTGAAGTTTGTTTATGCAGATGAGATTTGCATTTTCATACCATTCCAGAAAATGGAGGTATAAGGGTCATTTATGTAATTGATTGTAATTTTATTTCTATTGCCATTTAATGAAATAGGCCTCCCCACATTGAGCAGGGCCCGGAGACGTATCCCACGTTGAGTGAACTCCGTTATCAAGTTGTCTTGTGCATTGGATCCCATAGTTGTTTTTGCTTTCCGCTTCTTTCATGTGTTTTATGCTATTTGGTTACATGCTCTTTTAAATGAAATTATGTATGCATCCTTGAAGTAAAAGATTTGGATCAATACAACACCTGCAACTATAGGTTCATGGTATCCTGCATAAAGGTAGTACTGAGTACAAGCATCGATATGACTAGAATGAGGTTCCACACAAGTTTTAGGATGGTTATAAGGTGTGGTTGCAATTACAAAATGAGCACCTCACTAGCCCCATTAGAATGCTCAAACCACTTCAATATGAGCCTTACACAATTACAAAGGCTTTGGTTGAAAATGATTTTAAAATGAGTGTTCCCCCTTTTCTTGGCCTACACATAATATTTAATCCAGATTTGTTTCAACCATGTTTTCCACCTTTGTTGAACACCTTGGACACAACTAAGCAATTGGCCCCCATAGAACTCAATCTTGATTGCATTGAATATGCTACATCTAATTGGATCATGACCACCAAGATGAAAGATACCCACCAGTAGAACATGCACCTATATTGGGTTGTCAAGGCAGCACAACTTATTCACCAAGGCAAGTGGCTCACAAAAACCAAACTCAGTAGAAGTTTCCCCATCTAATGTGGGAACTTGACACAATGGAGACCATTTCCTCCTGGGGGGGAATTGATCTAGGTGGATATCAGTGGCCACCCACCTCTCCCATTGGCTCAACGATTCTCTATCTTCTTGGCAATTTTTTAGTGTTTTTTTTTTATTCCCAAACTTTCAAGGTGTTTTTGAGGCCCTAAATGATGTTTTTTGGCGATTCAGGGAGCTAGGAAATGCCATGACAAAAGTTGAAATCTTTGGATAGTTCTCTCCAACGGTCTACTATGTGCCTCAAACAGAAATTGTATGCAAAAGTTGTAGTGTGGGAAGTTGATGTGCCAACTAACCACCTTGGGGCTAAACCTTTTGGCACTTCATCTTCTGGGGTTAGGGTTTTGGACCCCTAGGGTTGTTTCTTTATGTTAAAAGGCCATTCTTTCAACCTCTTGTAATAGATTTTACGAATGCATGTAGTTGTCATCTCTCTCCCTTCACATATAGCTACCACCATTATGGCCAATTTGTGTTCTGGAATATTTTGTTATTTTATTTATAAATAGAAGTTGGGTTTTCACTATATTATTGTACTTTCTACTATATTTCTCTATTCGTGTTCCATTTCTTTTCATGCCTTTCATTTCATTCCTTGTACAACTCACACCTCGCCTCCTTCCTCTCACGACATGTTCTACTACACATCTATCATGGAGGTCATTTGGGAGATGAACACTAGTAAGGTCGTGGATGAGGAAGGGTTCTAGGCTAAGTTATTCAAATATGGTACACACTCAATGTTGCATCTCATTATTGATTTATTTAACCACATTATATGATAAGGGTTTCCACACGTTTGGTCTCACCAAACTATCCACTTGATTCATAGCTTGGGATGCAATGTAGACCTAATCAGTTGTAGAATAATTGTGGTGGGAAACATGTTCTTAGAGATTTATGTCATTGCTCTTCATTTGCAAATTTTAGACGACTAGAGATGAGAGATGTTCATGGGAGATGAGAAACAAATTGGAAACCAAACTATCAAATAATGGACCACATCCTTACCTTACAACCCATTATAGGGTAGGTAAGACATCACTATGTGAAAATAGTATGTTGTTTTTTATACTTTCAAACAACTTTCAGCGTGATTTGAAGAGAGACCCTATTTAAGACGATGGAGGAAAATCATACATCAAATATTTTTGTTATTGCTATTATAGGCCTTTATGAGGTGATCCTCAACCACATTTTTTTTTTTTTTTATGTGGGTGGTCAAAGTTCATCAGGATTACCATTTAGGTGAAGCAGGAGTGCACTCCCTCACCCATCATATTTGGGATCTATTAGATGTGTGATATATTAGATGAGTTGGTGTCATTCTTCCATGAGGACATCCAATGAGGTGATGAATGTCTCCTCCACCATGTTTTAATCTCCATGCTCCTCATTACTAACAATACAATTCTTATAACATCCACCTTAAAGGGTGGAAAAGATAGTTAGATTCCCCTTAATGATTTTGTGACCTTTAACAATTGATGATAAACCATGTTAAAACCAAGGTAAGGACATTCAATTGTTTGAAGGAGGCTCTTCCACATTTTCATTTCTACTTTGAGTGGGAAGAGGTTGAACATAAGTTCAATTTGGAGGTATTAAATTAAAATTGAGGTAGGTTCTCCAACTGCAGTGTAATTAGGGGTTTGGATCCTTCATTTTTTTAGATAGATGATGCTCTAGTCACTGATTTTAGGACATCTTGTCAAAATCGGGTCTCAAGGAATCCATCATCAAATTCATAGTTTTGTGTAGTCAGGAGGTGTGGGACCCTAACCTAATCGAGTCAAACTAGGCCTAGATCAAGAGAGTTTAGACCCTCTTGCTTTGTCACATTATTAGATGTTAGAGGATGACACCCCAATTTGTTATTTAGATAGAGTTTGTAGCACCTCCCCCCAAATTGATATCATCTTTAGACTAGTAATATCACTATGTCATCTTTGAAGATTTTTTGATTTAGTTGTTGACAATGACCAATAACCTTACCTTACCTATTGCACTTTGGAGGCCATAACCCAATATACCTTGATCGGGGAGAGCTCATTGTTGCTTATCAAAGGTATCATGTTTTTTATTGTTTGGTGACATATTATGGATATATTTCCCTTGTTTAGTTGCTCTTTAGATGCTCCTAGTTGCCTCTTGTAGAAACCATCCCTAAGACGCCAATTTATTTATTTTATTTTTTTATTTCAATCAAACTTAAGATAATAGCAACAAGTTACTAGATATAGGAAACCATGCTAGTATTTATTTAACCCATAAGTAACACCACTAAGTCTTAAATTGCAATCATAAGCAAATAAATATTTTCATTTTAAACTAATCATTTGCTAGCAACATCCATTACGAAGATCACATAGTAAATAAAAACCCATCAACATTGGAAACACATATATATTAAGGCATATACATCAATAGTCCATAATTTACAATTCAACCCTCATATCATTTACTTTTACAACCTGGTAATTATTTATACAACAACAATCATGTAATAGAACTTTATGAAAACACGAGGTGTCGTTCATCAAAGGAGTAGAGATTCGATCTTGGCTTTGTTGTTGCTTACACTCCCTTGTTGTTATCTGGGTTGACATGTGAAGGATGATGTGTCTTGACCAAACTTTGTTTTCTTACCAGTTGACCTCCCAACCTACTCCTTGGGTACTCTTCTTCCCCATGGAACCCTGAGTTGCAATGGGGTTGTAAGTAGAGGAAGAATACTAGTTGATGGAGGAAAGCAATCTTGGCTCAAGAGTTCCCTCTCTAATGGCCTCCACCACATCAAACTCACTATAAACTTTGTAGTCACTCACAATAACATTATCTAATCCATCCAACAATAAGGGAAAAAGTGATCCCTCTCCCATATCGTGCTCCTTCTTTTATAAGAGGCTTCATATGTGACACTTGTCACTTCATGCAAAAATAATTATTTTTATTAATATAAATGTTTGATTATTCACCTATCCATGTGTTAGCCTCTCACCAAATCTCTCCTAAATTATTTGCTTAAATTCTTATTTGAAAATAATATTTTCCCTCACCCCAACATGACTCCCTATTTCTTCTCCTAGTTCTCTCTTGATCCCCCTTTCATACTCCTTATTTTTTGTTCATTATTGAAGTCAACTGTTAGGTCTCAGATTTGGCTCCCCAACTACACCCTAGTTCATCTCAAATTGACTCTTAAATAGAGATCCTTGTGTTGGCTCTTGCCACACAGAGGTTATCTCATGAAACTAAATTTCTCTAATTTAAATTTATTATTCTTTATTTTCGTTCACCACCCTCTATTGTTAATGAGTTTAAACTATACTAGGATTAATGTTTTTAATTAACTCTATGCTCCTTTCCCTTTTTTGCTTATTTAATGCTTACGTATGTTAGACTTACTTTATAAGCATATTATCTACCTAAGATTTTCCAAACGTGGAAAGGGTAGAGTTACTTAATTGGCCCAATCTTCTTATTTCTTCGTGTACTCCCTTTACCCCAAGGTTTACGCTTGATTTAGTTACCTTGGTTCTACAACCTCACTTATTACATTTTGTGAATTAGTAAGATTATCAAATATTACTTATTTCAATAGTTTATTCTTGATGCTAAGGGTGCCAATCGATTGTGCCCTTCAAGAACTCCCCCTTGAAGTCCAAGGGTGTCATGACAATCAGTTTCTTCTTTATGTCAAGGGTGTTAAGCCGGTCGTGCCCTTTAAGAACTTCCCATGAAGTTAGAAGGGTGCCATGCTGCTAGCCCTTCAAGCATCCAATGACTACGAGGGGAAAAAATAGGTGTGACGACGAAGACCATTGTCCTCTCTTATGTCACCCTTTATAGTGAGACTAATGGTGCTGGGTATCAACGGTTCCACCTTGATGCGCCCCGGCCCCCAGTAAAATATTCGTGAGCGGCCCAATCTGAGGTCCGCCTACACGGCATCATGATCTTCAAGGTGGAGGTATCCCAACACCTTCCAGCCTAAGTCACGACAAGAGTGCTAGTGGGTGAAATCACAGGGATGTTGGTAGGTTCTCTAACTACAATGTAATTAAGGGTTTAGATCCTTCATAGTTTTAGATAGACAATGCTCTAGTCACCGCTTTTAGGACATCTTGTCAAAATCGGATCTCATGGAGTACATCATCAAATCCATAGTTTTATGTAGCATGAAGGTGTGGGACCCTAACCTAATTGTGTTAAACTAGGCCTAAATCATGAGAGTTTAGACCCTCTTGCTTTGTCACATTATTAGATGTTAGAGGATGACAACCCAACTCATTATTTAGACAAAGTTTGTAGCACCCCCCCCCCCCCCAATCCAAATTGATATCATCTTCAGACTAGTAGTATCACTGTGTCATCTTTGAAGATTTGTTGATTCAGTTGTTGACAATGACCAATAACCTTACCTTACTTATTGCACTTTGGAGGCTATAACTCAATCTATCTTGATTAGGGAGAGCTCACTGTTGGTTATCAAAGGTATCATGTTTCCTATTGTTTGTTGACATATTATGGATAGACTTCCCCTTGTTTAGTTTCTCTTTAGATGCTCCTAGTTGCCTCTTGTAGAGACCATCCCTAAGACACCAATTTATTTTATTTTATTTTCTATTTCAATCAGAATTAAGATAATAGCAATAAGTTACAAGATATAGGAAACCATGCTAGTATTTATTTAACCCATAAGTAACACCACTAAATCTTAAATTGCAATCATAAGCAAATATATATTTTCATTTTAAAATAACCATTCGCTAGTAACATCCATTATGAAGATCGTATAGTAATTAAAAACCCATCAACATTGGAAACACATATATAAAGGCATATACATCAATATCCCATAATTTAAAATTCAACCCCCATATAATTTACTTTTACAACTTGGTAATTATTTATACAACAACAATCATGTAATAGAACTTTATTAAAACACGAGGTACCATTCACTGAAGGAGTAGAGGTTTGATCTTGGCTTTGTTGTTGCTTGCACTCCCTTGTTGCTATCCACATTCACGTGTGAAGGATGACGTGTCTTGACCAAACTTTGTTGTCTCACCAGTTGACCTCCCAACCTACTCCTTGGGTACTCTTCTTCCTCATGAACCCCCGAGCTGCAATGGCACTGTATGTAGAGGAAGAATACTAGCTAATGGAGGAGAGAACTCTTGGCTCAAGAGTTCCCTCTCTAATGGCCTCCACTACACCAAAATCACTATAGACTTTATAGTCACTCACAATAACATTATTTAATCCATCCAACAATAGGGCAAAAAGTGATCCCTCTCCCATAACTTGCTCCTTCTTTTATAAGAGGCTTCATAGGTGACACTTGTCACTTCATGCAAAAATAATTATTTTTATTAATCTAAAAGTTTGATTATTCACTGTTAAACACACATGGACAACAAGAGAGATATGAAAGATAAAACATGACAATCCATTTTTATTAACAATTGATATACATTTATAGTACATTGTTTGACCGTTGGGATCCACATCCCAAGGTCTCTTGGACTCCTTTTGTCCATTCGGCTTCCACACTAACCCATTGAGGATTAGATGTCCAACATTCCCCCCCTTAATCCGAAGGGTTATGTATGAGTCCAAGAAGAGAGCTGTAATACAAAATGTGCAAAAATGCATGGCAGCACTAGGCTGAATGTGCTCTCTGAAATGTTGGTATAAAAGGCGGTGGTTTAAGGATGACCACCAACACTGGAACACTTAGTGCAATTCCCGGAACTCTTCCAAAACTGGCAAGAAGCTGAAGTCTTCTGCTAGAGGAAGTGCTCCTATTATTTTGAAGAGGAAAACCTTCAACCATGAAAGGGAGGTCTCACCTCGCATAAAAGGGAGAACTTCAACCTGAAAAGGGAAGTCTCAACCTGTGATGGTTTAAGGATGACCAACAACTCTGGAATGCTTAATGCAATTCCTAGAACTCTTCCAAAGCTGGCAAGAAGCTGGAGTCTTCTGCTAGAGGAAGCGTTCTCAATTTTGTTCCTGGAGTTCTTCCGAAACTGGCAAGAAGCTGAAGTCTTATGCTAGAGGAAGTGTCCCAGATTACCAACTGAATGCATGCTCAGGGGCATCTTTGTCTCTAGCTACAACTCTGGATCTAGTATGGCAGGTTGTGGCTCAGGCTTGCTTGATGTGGCTTTGAAGCTTGTAGATGACCATCATTTCCCCCCCTGTCAGATACAAGGTGAGATGATGGAGAAAACTCAATTGCAAGACTGTTCAATACTCTGGAACAGGTTCTGACATGTGTTTGAAATCTTGGCTGTTGATGCCCATTGCCAAGAAGCGATCCATCCAAGATGAATCTTTGTTCTTGCAGGACATTTGTTTTTGAAGCATCTGTGTGAAGAATGGCTAGTTTTATGACAGTGCTTACATGGATGAAGATCAAAACAGTGATCTTTCAAATGGCCAACTCGGTCACAGTGTTGGCATTTCACAATCTGTTGTTGTTGCTGCTGTGGAAGAGGGGCAAAGTCTGGAACAGCTGAAGCTGAACTGTGATGAGGAGCAGGTGAACTGTCATGAATGAATCCAGCACTTTGAAATTGAATGGGCTTTGAGTAGTCTGGAATATGAAATGACAAGTCCTTGTCATATCCAAGACTGGTTCTGTGCTTGTTGTGGACAAGCTGTTCCCAAGGTCTGATGATGGGCTTGGGAAGTGCAGACTGAGTTTCTGCATCTGCATGTACAACTGCTGCTTTATTGGGCACTGAATCTGAATCAGCTGTAACATTTTTGTCTTGCTGCTTATGGGAGTCTGTTTCAATCTTCTTAACAGAAACAGGTTCAAAATGATGATTCCACTGCTGTAATCCTTCATGTTGTAGCTTTGTCTCAAGCTGCAAAAACTCAATATTCTCTTGTACATTATGCAAACAGGTTCTAATGTCAACAAGAGAAGCTTTGCTTATTCTTACTGTACCATGATTAGAGTAATGTATCAGAGTTTTTAAAAACTCCAATACTTCACCAATTTTGTCTATTTTAATCATTGTCAAAATTACACTGATCACAACTATGAGCTTGTACAGAAAAATCAACACTCACTCGCAATATGTCAATACAATTGGATTTTACAACAAATTGCAATTGTCTTCAAAAATAGTGATGGCTCTCGATTTCAGTTGTGTTTGGTTATATAAACTTCATATTCCAACACATTTGAAATAACATAAAGTAATCAATGGCATATAAGGAGCATGAATCGACAAGAAAAATGACCAACGCATATGCTAGAATGAGGAGCAACCACGGGATTTTAACAGGCAAATTTCTTAATATATAAAACCTAAAAAAGGAACAATGCTTTGAAATCTGGATTCAAAACCTCTCACGCTTCCATTTCTTCATCGGGAAGGGATCCATTTAAAACCGTTTTCACACCATACGCTGTCATACCATAAGCAACCTCTTCATACGCAGCGCATACACTTTGGGAGAGACTGATAAACATGGCCTCCTCACCTCTGCTTTACAATGCCTACTACAGCCACAGTTGAAGATGCACGTCCAGCAACCCGACCTTTCTGAGATTAGCAGAGGAATTCACACCTAGATTTGTGTAATCCCAACGATCTCTGGCAAAATGCACAGATGAATATGGGAAGAAACGAGCAGACAATCACATTAATTTGCAGCTCTACTATGAATGCCAAATAAAGCTACCCGCTTTCAGGTTTTTTTTTTCTTTGCGGTTCTATCGTTAGCCATATCGTTGTTGAAGCGTATGAAGAGTATAAACGCTCTGCCTGGATGCCCATCAGAAATTCCAACTTGCAAATTCAAGCTCTCGACGATCCTGCGTGGAGGCTCCAATCTCTCTTAATCCGAGGGCTGCCAAATCACTGGCTCTTCTGTGTTAAGCTCTATCGAATTCAGAGGAATGAGCTGATGGAAATTACCATTACAAAGCTGGAGGAGGAAACATGTTCTTTGCATTACCAACTAAGTCAGAAACGCAATGACCAACGTCTTTTGGAGTACAGGTTCAAACAACTACGATTATTGTCACCGCTAGGGACATTTTCCTCCTCGGACAAGTTAAAGTACCATACAATTTCATATTGTATCTTCAAGCAAAGCAATGGGCTGGAATAGTCTCACTGTATGAGAGTTCATAACCAACACTAATCAACATATAATCAAACACATGAATTAGAAAATAACGAAACACAAAGATATCAAATTCGAGTGCCTCTCCATAGTCTTAAACACCATTCCTCATTAAATATTTCATTCAAGTTCTCCACCAACGCCTTGAAGAACAGGGACATATTGTGGATCTTTCAGCTGCAATTAGGTGCTATGATTTGGAATCTTGTCACAATCCTTTGCTTCGCGAGATTTGTCTTAACTATGGAGATGTACTTTTAGAGAACTGGTCTCCCTAGTTGTATCGACGAATCCAGGCCCTAATTCAAGAGGAATTGGCACCATTGGCACTTTAAGCAGCCCTTCAATGGCCTCTGGAACCAATCACATTAAGAAGAATTCAAGCTTTGAGTAACCTGGTGGAGTTCACATCTAACTCTCACCAACTTTTTGACTACCTGACACAACTACCTGGTCGGTGAGCTATTGCTTTTCAATGGCAGACAACCAATGGAGTTTTCCATCCACTGCCTCCTCATACGGCAATGCAAGTGTCGCCACTCGGGAAAAGGCCCCGCGCTCTTATATCTTCCAGCTTCCAACTTGTTGGTTAACAACACAGGGTCGATGTAAATTGGCTTAAGTTATAAACCAGCACCTCATTACTACGCCCATCTCTGATGAAAATGCTGCAGAGTTCTTTCATATTCTTATCGCAACTCCGACACATCAATCGGTGGCACATCAAAGTCAATTGGAACAATTATATGAGTGATGCAGAGCCATAAAAATTGAAGACCAAGTCAGATATGTACTCTCATGTTTTACCAATGCGACGGTTGCAAGGAATCTGGCTGTGGATTCAGATACAGCTGCGGTCGACCTCGATGTAACTTCAACCTCCACGAGTCCTGCACAACAGCACCCGGCGTAATTAATGGAGCTCCCGGTGTCATCCACACCCACTTCAATTACATCGATATGATTTCCGGTGAAACCCGTTGCTGTATGACTGCAAGCTTTATGGCGAGAAAGTAGCTGGACTTCTGTGATATCATTGCTGTAACTGTGACAGATATTTTCATATATCGTGTGTGTATCTCCCTCTAAAGATGCAACATCCCTCTTATGAGCAGCAAATGCTTGTACTGTGGGTTGGTTGGACCCGTTTAGACTGCAGTTAATTTATCTGTTCAACTGTAATGGAATTGAGCAGGTGGAACGGAACTGAGGAGGTGGAATATGACTAAGAATGGAATGAATACCACTACTGATGCCAGCAACAAAGCAGTGTGTTAGAGAGCGTCCAGAATGGCACAGCTACACTTCTACAATGGCAGAGAGCGTTTCTAGGATCCACTGGAGCCAGGGAGTAGGTGCAGATTTCAGAGCGTTAAAGTAGGCGTAGCTTGAGGAAACGGATTGGACATCAAATGATTTCATGCAGGAGCGGTTATGGAAGATGACAGCTGCTGCACAGTTGTGCCGTTGGGTAGCTCAGGAGAGAGAACAACCAGATTTTCAGGTATAGGAGCATCCAATGCAGAAAAGAACCGAAGTTTCAGTGAAGCAGTTTAGAAAGGCACAAAACCGATAAGGAGAAGCGCTCAGATTTACAAAGGCCACAAAACAATGGCTCAAATTAATTATGCAGGGCAGGAATACGCCTGCTCAGATACCATGTTAAACACACATGGACAGCAAGAGAGATATGAAAGATAAAACATGACAATCCATTTTTATTAACAACTGATATACATTTATAGTACATTGTTTGACCGTTGGGATCCACATCCTAAGGTCTCTTGGACTCCTTTTGTCCATTCAGCTTCCACACTAACCCATTGAGGATTAGGTGTCCAACATTCACCTATCCATGTGTTAGCCTCTCACCAAGGCTCTCCTAAATTATTTATTTAAATTCTTATTGGAAAATAATATTTTCCCTCACCCCAATATGACTCCCTATTTCTTCTCCTAGTTATCTCTTAATTCCCCTTCATAATCCTTATTTTGTGTTCATTATTGAATTCAACTAGTAGGCCTCAGATTTAGCTCCCCAACTACACCCTAGTTTATCTTAAATTGACTCTTAGATGGAGATCCTTGTGTTGGCTCTTGCCACATGGAGGTTCTCTCATGAAACTAAATTTCTCTAATTTAAATTATTATTCTTTATTTTCATTCACCACCCTCTTTTCTTAATGAGGTTAAACTATAATAGGATTAATGTTTTTAATTAACTCTATGTCCCTTTCCCCTTTTTGCTTATTAAAAAATTTACATACGTTGGAGTTACTTTATAAGCATATTACCTACCTAAGACTTTCCAAACGTGGAAAGGGTAGAGTTACTTAATCAATCCATATTTTATATTTCTTCCTATTCTCCCTTTACCCCAAGGTTTACTCTTGATTTAGTTACCTTGGTTCTACAACCTCACTTACTATTATGAATTAATATGATTATCATATATTACTTATTTCAAATATTTCTTCTTGATGCTAAGGGTGCCAATCGGTCATGCCCTCCAAGAACTTCCCCTCGAAGTTCCAAGGGTACCACACCAATCGATTTCTTCTTTATGCCAAGTCAGTCATGTCCTTCAAGAAATTCCCTTGAAGTTCCAAGGGTGCCAAACCGCAAGCCCTTCATGCATACAATGACTACAAGGGGAAAAAATATGAGTGACGATGGAGACCACTATCCTCTACTATGTCGCCCTTTAGAGTGGGACTAATGGTGTTGGGGATCAAGGAATCCACCTTGATGCGCCCCCTAGTAAAATCTTCACGAACGACCCATTATGGGGTTCGCCCCCATGATATCATGATCTTAAAGGTGAAGGTATCCCAACACCTTCCAGCCTAAGTCACAACGAGAGTGCTAGCGGGTGAAATCAAGGATGTTGTCCCACCCCATGAAGTTCCATATATCTATACAACCCCATCACCCATGTGTGAGTCATTTGTCAAAGCAACTAACCTATGCATGCGACCACTAACATGTCATTAGAATTCACGACAGAATTTTAAATTGAACTCTTTTTTTGTGACAATAGTAAGTAATTCAAACCAAACCAGAGGTTGCCGACTCATCACATGCAAATGCATCTAGGTAGTCCCCTGCCACACTTAATAATCATCAATAATATTTGTTTCATAAAATAGTCACCAATATAATTTTGCATGCTAATTCATCATCATGACATAATCATCAACATCTTCATAACTGTGAGCAAGAATTAATGTAAACAAACACATAATTAATCCATCACATGATTAGACATAGTCATAAAACACATCCATCACAATTATTATCATCATAACATCAAACTGGAAAAACAATTATTATCACATCCACTCATAGTAAGAGTCAAATATTTGGATCCTCGACCTGAGGTCCTCAAAGAACAATGTATCTGCAAGGCCAATGTCATATCAGGGTCAACCAACCAGAGTAGGGAACTACACCTCTTACCTAATAAGTAGGAGATGAATGAGATTATTAGGGATGATATATATATATATATAGGCAATATATCCATGTCAATCAGATAATTCCTTTTAGGGAGTTGAAGCCCAATATGGCCTTTTATGCAAAGCACTTCATGGAACTTTAAAATCACCTCATTGTTCATCCACCTCAAACATTGCAACATTGGATGCATGGGTTGAGAATACCCTTAGGCCAATTTTACGTGGTTTCTGATTAGCTTTGCATGGAAATTTAACATTAGATTCCAGAGGAGGATAAGTTTCATGAATTGTACCACACACAAGAGATTGAGACAAAATATCACCTGGTATTCAAATGCCCTAATATTTTGAAATACATTGACACTTGTACTTGTTTGGGGAGTCTCATAACTCCCTCTCCAACATCTTTTCGTATCAATACTAGAAATATTTGCCTCAATATATGACAAAGGTTGTTTAGGTTTAGATCTCACATTTTTTGTCCATGCCACCTTTCAGGCATTAACTAGAGGATTGCATCTTTCTTTCTAGTGCTCCTTGTGAACAATGGGCACCAAGAGATAGGCAGAGAGTACTACCATATTAAATCATAGATCTATTAGATTCCAAGGTGTGGTCCACCCCTAAACTACGATGCAATCCTTGCGAAGTCGTTGTCCTAAATCTTGGGATAATGTATGCTAGTGTAGTAGACATCATGCCCCCTCTCGATCCTAGTAATAGATTGCTCCTACAAAGAGAGAGAGAGAGAGAGAGAGAGAGAGAGAGAGTCATTCCTTATGTCAACTTCTACTCTTCTAGCTAGTTTTCCATCGAGAGCTTCTTCTCTTTGGCCTTAGTTGCTTCTTCTCTTTGGCCTTAGTTGGTAGAAGAGTCACGCATTTGATAATGGATACTTCAAAGAAGATCACCCCCCTTCTCATTATTTAGGAAATAAGCACTTTGGGATATGAGGCTCATTCCTTCCTATTATTTTCCATAACATTGTATCATCTTGGTTTTGTGCCAATAAAGCTTACTTCTTATAAATTAGCTTTGTTTTTGCTTTTGCTTTTTATAGGAGTGAGTGTAACACTCCCACTTTGTATTGAACAATTACATTAACCTATTTTAAATTATTTTATGAAAATTATTAACAAGTTTATCTTATTTAATCTAATATATTATTAAAAAATTTAGGTTAAAGCTTATTTTAACCCTCTTAAACTATATATATATATGTGTGTGTGTGTGTGTGTGTGTGTGAATATGTTGGAAAATATATACGATGCATGCTATAGAGAGTCATCAAAACCAGATCTAGTTTGCCAAAACAGAAACCAGAATATGGAAACTGGTCATACTTTATACTTAAAGTCATTAAAAAACCATAATTTGAGCTGGGCGTGACCATACTCATTGTTATCATAATTACAAAATGTGGTTGTGAAAGCCATGAAAACAAAAAATAAATCAAAACATAGAACTAGAAAATTGAAAGCCATAGACACCACTGAGCTTACTATTAGTGGCATTTCTCCACATGAATGCCATGCCATTAAAAAATTGGAGCAGGATGCACGAGATTGCCAAGGGGTGGTTGTGCTATGTCAGGAGGCAATGCTACCTCCATTCATTGCATCCTCTTGCCTATGATTTGATATAACAAGTGGAGATCCTCAATTTGAAGGAGGAGCTCGTATTTGCTCTCATTATGATCAAACAAGACTTTTCCCATCAAATTATTGACGTGCCTGTATATATCAACAATGTGCAAATACTGATTTCAATGGGCTCTTGGGGTGCCCAAGTCTAATACCCAATTCTCGACTTCTACCAATATCTCAGAATTTGACATTTCATTCCTCTCATCGACCAACTTTTTCTCAATATCAAATATATCCTGGTGTGCCAGCAAAGGGGTGTTGTAAGGACCTGCGATCCTTGGCACGCCCACCGGCACGATGTGCAAAGCTTGTTGGCAAACGAGCGACTTGAACGACAAAGTGCGAGCTCATAACGAAGGTGCGATGGACATATGTGATAATGCACATGAAGGGAAGGTGAGTGAGAGTTTATATGGCATGTGGGAGCATTGGCACACACCCATGGGCTGACCTACACATGTAAAACAATTGAATGGAGGCTGACCATATTTGGAGGACGAATTGCGAAAATGTGTGGGGCGTTGGCAAGTCAGCTTGGGCAACGCGATTTGCCCAACGCACCTTATACATATACAATGGAGTTTGGAGCGAAAGGCAACTCATTCGAACTCGACCATTCAAGGAGTAATGCGAGGGAGAAGCACATGATAACAAGGAAAAAGTGCGAAGGGTGGAGCAGGTCGTAGGAAAAGGTGAAGGTCATAATGCGCCTGCTCTTGGGCAAAGGCACATGGTGACATCGCACAGGTTTCGGTTATCGGTTGAGGGCGCGGGTGAAGGCATCGGACTTGACACGGGTATCTTGGGTGGCTCAGGTGAGCGCCCGCCCGTTGTGCAAGGGTAAACGCGGAGGTGGAAAAGGGGACTCAGGTGAGGTCGCCCGCCCACCGTGCAGAAGTAAACGAAGGGTCACTTGGGTGAGGTCGCCCGCCCGATGAAACAAGGTTCGGTTGAGAAGTGCGGTTGGCAGCTCGTGTGAGGGCGCGCCTGCCCAGCTTGGGCAAGGAGTTTTGGTTATCACATGGAGGTGTGGAAAGTTGTAAATTTGGCTAAGTATGAAACTTGGTGTTTCCCAAGTATACTTGTAAAGCTTTGTAACATTGAAAGATTGTATAATATATTATTCGGGCAGACTCATTATTCAGGGAGTTGCCCCTCCCTTTATATTGTGCAATTGTGTTCTCTTGTATAATTGCTGATGATAATGAATGTGTATGGGTGTTCATTGGTATAAAGGAAACATAATAATTACTTGGTTGAGAAACACAAACTAAGTAGGACAAGTGGTTAGGCGTAGTCCATGAACATAAGTATTGGTGAAAAGAAAGTGTTCGGTGGTGCCGCACCTCGCCAAGAGTGGTTGAAAGACTACCGCCGGCCTGGGGGCGTGACAGGTGGTATCAGAGCTCACGGTTGGAGCTGGTGAACGAAGTGACAGGTGAAGAGCTTGACAAGTGGTATTCAGGGTTGAAGAAGCTTGGAAGCTGGTGACAGTGAAGCAGGTACTTGTAGGTGAAGGAAGCTGTTTCACATACAAGTGGAACAAGGGCTGGTTCAGGTTGCAGGCAACTTGGTGAAGCTGTTGGATGGTCGATACTCGATCACAAAGAAGGAAGAAGGAAGCAGAAATGGCAGGTGAATCTCGTGTTGGATCGAGTGAATCTAGCCACATTGCGACCGAGGCTTGGATAAACAAGATACTAGAGAGAGTGGAGGCATTGGAATCTTACTGGACTACAAAGATGGATCTAGTCGTGAAAGAGCTAGAGGATCATGTGCAGTTGAGGGAAGAGTTTGATGAACTCTAGACTCGGCATGAGTACACTGATCTTAAGTGTACACAACTTGAGAATGAAGTCAAGGAGATTGGAGAAGCAAGGGACAAGGGTCTGGCAGAGATCGTGAACTTGCAGAAATCTCTTGATGGTGCAAACGATGAGATCACGGTGTTGAAGAAGGCCGTGAGACATAACTCAGGTGGAGGAGTGTCTCATGTGAAAGTCAAGGAACCAGAATCTTATGATGGTACAAGAAGTGCGAAGACTCTTGGTAACTTTCTCTGGGATATGGAGCAATACTTGGAACGCTTGGGTCTATCCGATGATGAGACAAAGGTGAAAGTGGCTGCTCAATTTTTGACGAAAGATGCTAAGATGTGGTGGAGAAGACGGATGGATCAGATTGCCAATGGCAGTGCTGACGACACTACTTCTTGGGATGATATGAAGAAAGCTTTGCAAGCTCATTTCAGTCCTCAGGATGAAACGTGGGAAGCAAGGATGAAAATTAAGTTCATAAAGCAGACAGGGAGCCTACAGACATATCAGCGGGAGTTTGCAAGTGCGGTTATGGAACTTCCTGACATGGCAGAGAGGGACAAGGTGTTCAACTTCATTATTGGATTGAAACCTTGGGTACGCAATGAAGTGAAGAAGCAGAAGATTAAAACACTTGAAGAAGCTTTTGCTGCTGTGGACAGGTTGGTGGAGCATTATGATGAGACTTCTGATGAGAGGAAGAAGAAGTCCGATAAACCGAAAGAGAAGAAGAAAGATGAAGCTTCGAAGTCAGATGAGAAGACAAAGAAGCCATTGAAGTGTTGGATTTGTGCTGAACCACATACGGTGAAGAATTGCCCTTCTAGACTGAAAGTGGTTGCTATTGCACAATCTAATGCGAAGAAAGAAGAACCTTTTGTGGGGATGATGCAGATTCTTGGTGCTGCTGCTGCTACAGAAGTGGTCTCTCGAAGAGATCCTGAAAGGAACAACTTGGAGTATGTTCGGATGAAGATTGGAGGTATGGAGGTACTCACTATGGTATATAGTGGAGCTACTCATAACTTCATGAGTGAAGATGTTGCGAGAAGAATTGGGCTGAAATTTGTACCAGTGAAGGCACAAATGAAGACGGTGAATTCTCCTCCTGATTCGGTACTTGGTGTAGCTGAAAGAGTGGACACAACACTAGGTGAGTGGACTGGGAAAGTCGACTTCACTATAGTGCGGATTGATGACTATGAGGTTGTGCTGGGGATGGAATTCTTGAAACAATTTGATGCTATGATTGTTCCACATTTGAAGAAGCTGTACATTTACGATGGAAGGGAAGATGTACCCATTGGTGTTCCAACCATTGGTGTGACAAAGCCTGATTGTAAGTTGGCAGTGATGCAAATGGAGGATGAGAAGCGAATGGAAGACATGAGTAAGCGGTTGTCTACTGTTGAGGCAAAGCTTACCGAGCAGTCATTGGTCATCAGGACACTGTCTGATAGTATCTTGGATTTGTCAAGAAGGCTAGAAGCGGTTGAGGATGATGATGATGATGAGGAGGCTTATGTGAGGCCGAATGTCTGAGAGGAGGATTGGGTCACTTATCTACAGAGGATGGAGATAGAGAATCTTGACATATGGATTGAGATTATTAGTGAGGGTGAGCCTTCAGGCTCTACTCCCTCTACATCTTCTTAGATGACATAGAAGATGGGGCTCATTGTTAGCTACTCATGACAGTGAGTCCTTAAAATAGGTTGAGCAGGTATGACATATGGTGCAGGGATGGTTCGACATCAAGCAACATGACATGTTGCAGATGGGATGGAGTTTCCATGGACCTAAGCATGGATGAGATTCTTGGTGAGTCTGGGATGTGACAGAATCCAAGATAGACTGGTGAAGGCATAAGGATGTTCACTCTCATGGCTTGAGCGTGACAGTTGGATTAGCTACCCAACTAGTTCAAACATGGGGTCCAGAAGTGCACGGAGAGATGTTGGCATCAGGCAGGCAAGGAGGACAGTTCACAGGATGGGACGACACATGATGGAGATGGAAGTTTTACATATGTTGCAGGGATGTTTGCAGCATGTGGAGGAGTTGATATCATGGACCAAGGATGAGACAGTTGTTGATGTTGATCTTGGTGGATGGCTACCAGGATGGGATGTTGTCGAGGACGACAACGATTTCAGGTGGAGGAGGATGTAAGGACCTGCGGTCCTTGGCACGCCCACCGGCACGATGTGCGAAGCTTGTTGGCAAACGAGCGACTTGAACGACAAAGTGTGAGCTCATAACGAAGGTGCGAGCGACTTGAACGACAAAGTGTGAGCTCATAACGAAGGTGCGAGCGACTTGAACGACAAAGTGTGAGCTCATAACGAAGGTGCGATGGACATATGTGATAATGCGCACGAAGGGAAGGTGAGCGAGAGTTTATATGGCATGGGGGAGCATTGGCACGCACCCACGGGCCGACCTACACATGTAAAACAATTGAACGGAGGTCGACCATGTTTGGAGGACGAATTGCGATAATGTGTAGGGCGTTGGCAAGTCGGCTTGGGCAGCGCGACTTGCCCAACGCACCTTATATATATACAATGGAGTTTGGAGCGAAAGGCATCATTCGAACTCGACCATTCAAGGAGTAATGCGAGGGAGAAGCACATGATAACAAGGAAAAAGTGCGAAGGGTGGAGCAGGTCGTAGGAAAAGGCATAGGTCGTAATGCGCCCGCTCTTGGGCAAAGGCACACAGTGACATCGCACAGGTTTCGGTTATCGGTTGAGGGTGTGGGTGAAGGTGCCGGACTTGACACGGGTATCTTGGGTGGCTCGGGTGAGCACCTGCCCATCATGCAAGGCTAAATGCGGAGGTGGAAAAGGGGACTCGGGTGAGGTCGCCTGCCCACCATGTAGAGGTAAACGAAGGGTGACTTGGGTGAGGTCGCCCGCCCGTGAAACAAGGTTCGGTTGAGAAGTGCGGTTGGCAGCTCGTGTGAGGGCGCACCCGCCCAGCTTGGGCAAGGAATCTTGGTTATCACACGAAATTTGGCTAAGTATGAAACTTGGTGTTTCCCAGTATACTAGTAAAGCTTTGTAACATTGAAAGATTGTATAGTATATTATTCGGGCAGACTCATTGTTCAGGGAGTTGCCTCTCCCTTTATACTGTGCAATTGTGTTCTCTTGTATAATCTTGATGATAATGAATGTGTATGGGTGTTCATTGGTATAAAGGAAACATAATAATTACTTGGTTGAGAAACACAAACTAAGTAGGTCAAGTGGTTAGGCGTAGTCCATGAACATAAGTATTAGTGAAAAGAAAGTGTTCGGTGGTGCCGCACCTCGCCAAGAGCGGTTGAAAGACTATCGCCAGTCTGGGGGCGTGACATGTGTGTTCCTTATAGTAGGATGCCGAGGCTTTGACTCAGGACAGAGCTTGGAATTACTTGTTGGGGCCACGATCCTTGCCACCCCTTCTCAAGTATGCCCTCTCTTTGGGCATTGCTGATGATTGGTGAGAGAAACAAATGAATCTAGATAAGAAGGTAAGTGGAATTTGAGGGCGGGAGACATGAGGCACTAAGAGCAATGGGGAGAGGGAGCTACCGAGAGAGTCGTGGGTGGTAGAGAAGCAAACAAAGAGAGAGGCAATTGAATAAGAGAGACTAGCAACCCAACCAACATAAGGCCCCAAGTGCGAGAAACCAGAATAGAAATTGAAAGACAAAATAAAAAACCAACAGAAGCAATATACTTGAGTGAAGTCAAATGGAGAGATCAATGAGTGGTTGCGACTTGAAAAACCATACTCCCTTGAGATGCCAACCACAGAAAGGAGAGGAAGAGGACAACCAAAAACTGACTCACAAAAACTTCAAAGATAAAGGGCCCGGCTAGGAAGGCCTGATCCTTTTGATTGTTCAGAAACCAAAGTGCCGCGTATAAGGGTTTTTTTCCTAACACCTTGAAAATGCTAGACTGAACGATATCTTTTTGCCCGAAAGAGGTAAAAATCCTAAATAAGTTATGAACATTTCATATCATAAGTTGGAAACTTCACCGAATTGAGTGACAACCTCCATTGTCATTTTCAAGTGAATGCTTTCGATTGATTGACAACTTGTGTGGTGGGAGATAGAATGCAACATCAATGTGTGAACGAGGGGTATTGCTATCCATCTCGCAAAAAACCACTAAACCAAATGCTGCTGCCAACTGTCCCTCGATCTGCCCCTCAACAAATGACCCAACTGTCCCTCGATCCGTCCCTCAACAAATGACCCATCGTTAATTACTTTGAAAAATGACATCAATACTTTACGTAACAATGTAAATCATCCCACAAAATTTATTATATATATATAATTTAAATATTAATAAAACAAAATTATAATATAAATAACTAATAAAATTTATATATAAAATATAATTCATCTAAAAACATGTTTTTTTTTAAACACACAAACTATATCTAATAAAAATGAAAAACTAATATTATTTTTTCAATAATAATATGAATAGATTTAACAACTAAATTATAATAAACACTTTCAAATCCACCAATTGTTTTACCAAATAAATTCATATGGAAAACCACACAATTTACAAATATAACTCACATGAAAAACCCACACAAAAGAAAGACAATTTTAAAAGAACCTTGTCTTTACTCTTTCAACGATTTTGAATAAAGTATTCTTTTATTTCAACGATCTTAAATAACCTTAAGGGAAATAGAAGGAAAAAAAAGGAAAAATCAACTTTGTTTTGCCAAAATTTAGAGATAATATAATATTCATAATTAAAAGCTAAAAA